>CAIGQQ010033948.1:0-11126 GCA_903798035.1 Danio albolineatus | reverse complement strand
GCTGTGGCGACCCCGGATTAATAAAGGGACTAAGCCGAAAAGAAAATGAATAATTCAATATATTTATACACAATTCTCTTTAATATTACAGCTTTATCTATTTAAATACATTTTAAATAATAATAATATTTTCAAATACTTTTTGGGGTTATTTTGTATTCATTTATATAAAACTATATAGTTATGTAGTGATAATAGTCCAATATAGTCTAATAAAGACTTCAGCATTACTTGTGTTTTTTAAGTCTTATTTGTTGCTTTATAATCAATATAAATTTATAATTTATTGTTTGGATTTGATTGCTCACACTTGGCAGGTTTGATTCAGTTAAATGGATTGTTCACCCAAAAATCTGTCATTTCAGCATTTTGTCTTCATGCTCAAGTACACTCAAAAAGTGATGTTTGCTGAAACAACAAAATTATTCAGGTTTTTTGTGACAACTTAATTGTTTTTGTCAACTTAATATTGTAAAAAAAACATCAAACTAATCCAATACAAGAACATCTGTTTACTTTATCTATATTTAATATACACCATTAGTTTATATTAACCCAAAAAATGCCCTTTGTATGTCATACAGTATATTATCTATCTATCTATCTATCTATCTATCTATCTATCTATCTATCTATCTATCTATCTATCTATCTATCTATCTATCTATCTATCTATCTATCTATCTGTCTGTCTGTCTGTCTGTCTGTCTGGCTGTCTGTCTGTCTGTCTGTCTGTCTGTCTGTCTGTCTGTCTGTCTGTCTTAACAACTTATTTCCCACCAACCTAACATAAACATTAGGTTTGATTTTGTAGTTTAGGATTGTGTTTAATTGCTGTGTGTGTGTGTGTGTCGTAATTTGTGTGTAGTTATTATTTATAGATTCGTAAATGTACTTGTTTTGTTATTGCTTTCTTTATCAATATGGCTTGAACTTTTTCGATTTTATTTTATTATTAAAACATACCCAATACACCCCCCCCCCCCCCTTTTTTTTTTTTTTTTTTGTTTCATCGTGCCTACTTACCGAATAAAGTGTGCCAACCTGCCCCGCTGTAGGGGGAGCGGTGGTCGCGTGTGTCCGGTCGGTGTGGGACGCCTAGTGGACTGAGAGCTCAACACACGAACTTCTGTCAGCCCTGTGTTTTCAGTCGCAGCCACGAGCCGAAGATACCGGAGAAACTCACAGCCAGTCGCGCTCAATTCAGCCTTTTATAGCCGCTACCGACCGCGTCGTGACGGACGCACGACATTCAGATCAACGCGACCGGGGCTCGTTCACGATTTATTGATCGCCGGTGCAGGCGTGCGCGCGTTTAATGGATTAAAATGTGAATCTGTGAGTTTACTTTGCAGCAAAGGTAAGAGCTAGTCGCGTGCACGTCTTTACACTCAATGAGCCCAGTCTGTTTAGGACTGCATCTTTTCCGTGTCTAGTATGAGTCGTTTCTTAAATAACTTTGAATTGATAATCTCTCTCTCTCTCTCTCTCTCTCTGTGTGTGTATGGTCATCCTGTTAGCAGCTTCTCACACAACACTAATGTGATCAAATAAAAGCAGTGTCATGTGAATATGACATGCACAGCTGCACAGAAATGATGCTCAGAAACCTATTACACTGCATTCCTGCTGCTGTTGCATTATGCATGTGGAGTACCTGAGAAACTAGCAGATTTTCTGACTGTAATGTGTCTCATATCAGAATAATGCAGTCAGTTCTGGAGGATCACTGTCTGCCGTTTTCAATCTAGAATCAACAGAGGTTAATAATCGAGCGTCGTTCATTCCTACAGGTTTAGTTTGTGTGGTAATGTTTTAAAGCTGTCTCTCTCTCTATTTCTGTTCTCTTCAGGCTGATTTCTGACTGACATCATTCACCAGGCAGATCAGGATTTTAAAGATGGA
The DNA here is from genome assembly GCA_903798035.1 of Danio albolineatus. NCBI lineage: Eukaryota > Metazoa > Chordata > Actinopteri > Cypriniformes > Danionidae > Danio > Danio albolineatus. Next base: position 9,221 of record CAIGQQ010033948.1, on the reverse strand, counting down.
GTTCTGGATTTTGGCTGTGTGTCGGATCAGCTTGATGTTGACATTGATGTCATCCACTGGACAGGTCAGTAAGCGAGACTATCACTGTGATTTTTGCAGCATTGCTTGTGTTTTTTAAGTCTTATTTGTTGCTTTGTAAGTTGCTTTGTAATCTACTTTATTGTTTGGAGTTGGTTGTTCACACTTAGCAGGTTTGATTCAGTTAAATGGATTGCTCACCCAAAGATCTGTCATTTCCACACATTTTCCTTATGCTCAAGTACACCCAAAAACGATATAATAATAATAATAATAATAATAATAATAATGAATTTTATTTATATAGTGCATTTCAATAGCTCAAGGACACTTTACAAAAAATGTAACAAAAAGAGATAGTACAAGCAGACATTGAAAGAAACAAGTAGAGACAACATTAGATTCACACACATACAGAAAGTCAAATATAACAACTTGGGAATACAAAACAAGACCTAAAAGACATGTATGCAGAGTACAGGTGGATCAAACAAAGCGGTCAGTTTATCAAATTAGTAGTGCAGCATTCAGAAAACAAGTGAGTTTTACGTTTTGATGTTTACTACTTATTTAAAATGAGCTGAAACAACATAATTCAGTTTTTTGGGGGGGGCAATTGAATTGTTTTACGTTCAATCAACTTAAAACTGTAAAAACAAACAAAAAACATTAAGTTAACTAAATGGATTTTGTGTGAAGGGGTTGTGTGAAACCCAGATTTTTTTTACAGTGGACAGTCAAAAAAGGATGTTTGCTATTTGTTCAAACTATGTTTTTAAAGGTGCCGTATACTGCATTGGTTTAATAAGTTCAATTGGTCTCTGATGGCTTTCTTAGATTTAAAATAATCTCCAGAAATTGTTTTATAAGCTCATTTATTACTCCATAAAATGCTCATAGAATCAAAAGATGCATGATTGACCATATATGGTTCGTGTCGTGAAAATTAATGAGCCCAGCTCTGACCTGCCTCTCTTACAGACACACACACAGCATGATGTATGCTGAACACGGACAAATATAAACCCATCAGAGTAACGTTAACCTATTTTGCTCACCAGATCTGCTGTGGATGAAGACTAATAATAACTAAACTTGACAAAAGAGAGTGATAGAGATGTTTCGCATTGTATTTTGAAGCCACAGTCAAAGAAAAGAAAGCCAGGAATTAATATCAATATCTGCATGAACATATGACATTTGAGCTGAGTTATTTGACATTATTTAGAAGTCTAAAAGTGTTTATTGAAACACACACATTAAATTACACAATAGATGTATCTAAACATACCTTACGCCTTTTCAGAGTGGAGATGAATAAATGTATAAACTGTAAATCTTGCATTTTGCGTCCTGAGGTGAATGTCTGGTGCTGTTGTTCCCCAGTAACGCTTTAAAATAACTAAGAGAGGAAATTTATCATTGTTGTCTCACTAGAAAATGTTGGTGCTTATCAAACGCAGCATGCGCCATGCATTTTGTTTTAATCTCAGAGCTTGATGAAATGGTTGCTCATCAGGTCCAGATGAATGACCTAAAGTAGACATACATGCAAATGATGAGGGCATGGCCTGTGAGTCTCATCACAGTTTGTTATGTCTTCTTATTGGCCCGTTGTCCACCGGGGTTTTACACTTTACATGAAAATGAGGAAACAGTGGTGTCTGAGGCTCACAGTATGCCCATTTCCATATAATGGTCTTTTATTATTCTACTATGCCTTGATATACCCAGATTTTCATTATGCACCTTTAAAATGAGCTGAAACAGCACAATTCTTCAGTTTTTTTAGGACAACTTAATAGTTTTATGTTCAATTCACTTAAGTGAGTAAATACTGATAGGTTAACTTAATTCCTTTATGTTGTCCCAACACAAATCGATTATGTGGAACCCATCATTTTTTACTCTGTACGTTCAAAACAATACAATCTGAAGAATGTTGGAAACCAGCAGCCATACTACAGAGGTCAATGGCTGTTTTTGTTCCAGCATTCTTTATTATATCTTCATTGTGTTCGATGCTAGTCGAGTATGAGTAAGTGATGACAGAACGTTCAATTTTGGGTGAACTGACCCTTTAAAGCTAATTCAATTCAGTTGTGTATATATATAAATGCTACCATCTGAACCTTGGTGTGCTCTGAGCAGGTGTATAGAGAGTGTTGAAAAGAGTGCCGAGAGTGCGGTTTGATTGAAATGCGAGCACAACATGGTCAAAGACATCTAAACAGACTAAAAACAGAATATGATGTTGCAAGATGTGACCATGACAAGGACAGAATGCCTAAGCATAGCTGTTTTTTCTCACATTGTTCAATATAAGTGTAAGACATGCTTCTCCTTGCAGCAGATTGTGTTTTGTGTGTTTGATGAAGGAATTTCTGTTACTGTTTTGCTCTTCATGAGATTTTAAATGCTAAAAATGCCATCACATGCATGCACATGCACCGCAAACAGCATTGTCTTGCATAGATCAATCTAAAAATGTCATAAAAGCTACATTATGTTTAATTTTTTTGTCGTTTGATGTTAGTCTTAAAAAATGAAAGTGCTAATGCTAAGCTAAGTGGTGTGTTTTGTGTGGATAAGCTCCTAAAAGAACTGTCTTTGAAAAGAGGCTCATTTGTAATGCTTCTAGAGCTAAACAGTTGTGTTTTGTCACTTTTTAATCCATTAATCTCATCTCTTAGCTTAGCTTAGCATAGATTATTGAATCAGATTAGACCATTAGCATTTTGCTCAAAAATGACCAAAGCTTTTCTCCTGTTTAAAGCCTGACTCTTCTGCAGTTACGCAGCACTGTTAGCTAGTTATCTAGCTGGGGACCATTTTCAGGAGGTGCATAATATTCCTGAGCTATTGTACGGCAGCAATGTTCTTTGATTATTATGCCAGAATGAGAGTATGGCTCCTAGCGATAACAGCATAGAAAATATAAACTTAAAATTTTCTGTCAGCATTAGTATACGATGTAACTGGAGAAGAGCTTTAAATAGGGAAAGTATTAAAACTCTTTTTAGAAATTTTTGAGCGAGATGCTAATGGTCTAATCTGATTCATTGACTTATGCTAAGCTAAGCTAAAAGTGCTCCCGCCAGACTCGGAGATTGGCTGAATGAATTCAAAAATGGTAAAACTCAACTGTTTAACTCTTGTGGGGTTGTACAATTAGCTTATATCCAAAAAAGTGGAGGGTTTTTAAAGCCAATTAATGCGTTTTTGGGGGCAACATGATGGCTCAGTGGTTAACACTGTCACCTCACAGCAAAAAGGTCGCTGGTTCAAGTCCGGCTGGGTCAGTTGGAATTTTCTATGTGGAGTTTGCATGTTTTCCCCGTGTTGGCATAGGTTTCATGCGGTACAGGTCAATTAATTAAACTTAATTGTTTGTAGTGTATGTGTGTGTTTGTATGTATGTGATGTTTCCCAGTACTGAGTTGTAGCCAGAAGGGCATTTGCTGTATAAAATATATGCTGGATAAGTTGGTGGTTCATTCCGCTGTGGGTGACCCTTGATGAATAAAGGACTAAGCCAAAGGAAAATGAATGAATAATGCATTTTTTTTTTGCATTGACTAACAAAATACAATAATGTGCCATTTTTTTATTCCACACAGCAGCATCGTCTGCTCATTTGTACAGTGATTTGTTGTCTTCTGATTAAATGTTGTTGAGTTTTGAGTGAAATATAAAGTTTTGGGGCGGCATGATGGCTCACAGCAAGAAGGTCCCGGAAAAACATGTTCTCCACGTGTTGGTGTGGGTTTCCTCTGGGTGCTCCGGTTTCCCCCACAGTCCAAAGACATGCACTATAGGTGAATTGGATTAACTAAATTGTCCGTAGTGTGTGTGTGTGTGTGTGTGTGTGAGAGAGAGAGAGAGAGAGAGAGAGAGAGAGAGGGAGAGTGTGTGTGTATGGGTCTTTCCCAACACTGGGTTGCAGCTGGAAGGGCATCTGCTGCGTAAAACGTATGCTGAAGTAGTTGGTGGTTCATTCTGCTGTGGCGACCTCTGAAATAGTCACTAAGCAGAAGGAAAAGGAATCAACCAATGTAAATTGACGACTTTAAAGGTGATTTTCTAAGAATTGACTATTTTTTTCAACTCTCAGATTCCAGATTTTCAAATAGTTGTTCCTCAGCCAAATACTGTCCTATAATATAAGGAAAAGTCTTTAAATAATTTTCAGTTGTGTTAACAGTGGTGCTGCTCATTATTTTTGTGTGATGAAAAGATGTATATTATTTAAAGTTTTATTACAATGTGAAAATCTTTACTGTCCCTTTTGATCAATTCAGTCCATCTCTTAGAAATAAAATTAATTATCCATTTTCATCCACATTTCTGGGGTCGGCTCGCGGGGGCAGCAGTCTTTGGAAAGAACCTCAGACTTCCCTCTCCCCAGACACTTCCTCCAGCTCCTCCAGGAGGATCCCGAGGCATTCCCAGGCCAGACGAGAGACATAGTCCCTCCAGCGTGTCCTGAGTCTTCCCTGAAGCGTCTTACCGGTGGGACATGCCTGGAACACCTCCCTAGGAGGCATCCGAAACAGATGCCTGAGCCACCTCAGCTGACTTCTCTCGATGTGGAGGAGCAGCAGCTCTACTCCGAGCTCCTCCCGGGTGTCAGAGCTCCTCACCCTATCCATAAGAGTTTGCCCTGCCACCCTGTGAAAGAAACTCCTTTTAGCCGAATGTGTCTGAGATCTTGTTCTTTCAGTCATGACCCAAAGCTCATGACCATAGGTGAGAGTAGGAACATAGATTGACCAGTAAATCGAGAGCTTTGCCTTTCGTCTCAGCTCCATCTTTACCATAACAGACCAGAACATTGAACGCATTACTGCTGCCGCTGCATCAATCTGCCTGTCAATCTCACGTTCCATCCTTTCCTCACTTGTAAACAAAACCCCAAGAGACTTAAGCCCCTCCATCTGCGGTAAGGAGTTTCCTCCAACCTGGAGAGCCAGCCAGATTATATAAATAACAAAATGTTCTTTCTGATCAACTCTTTGTGATCAGAAACTTTTAAATTGTGTATTATTTTCTGCCAATTAGTTTGAATTGCTTCGTTCCCAATCTGCATGAGCCATTAAAACACTCAAACAACCCATTAATTCAGCTGTTTGAGAGCAAACATTGAATACAGGTGATACATTTACAGACTAAACTCAAACATTTGTCTCAAACGTCGACTCAAATCTCCTCATAGTCATGCAGGTCCAAAGGGAATCTTTTTCTATAAGGAGCAGGCTATATATAGAGCGCTGGTGTGGATGTTAATGGAAGCGCTGGCATGGAGGTGGACGCCAGCCTAATCCGTAACAATAGGGCCACTCGATAACAGCAATTTACACCAGAGAGCTGCCACCTAAAGTGGTCAAATCTCTTTGTCCCGCGCCCGCCGGTACATGAATAACGACAGCTGAAACTCAAGCCCTCGCTTTGTGGCTGAACGAAATGCAAGTGGAAAGCAGGTAGCAGGTACAGTATAGCGCAAGCAGTGCACGCTGGGATTGAGTTACAGCCGGCCACGTCGAGCACCGTTTTCCATACACACACACACCATTTGGCCAGTGTCATTCATTCAGTTTGTGCAGAAGCTGACAGCCAGCGCCTTTTTCTTTAGGTTCGAGTGGAAGCTAAATCTACAATGTTTATTTGGCTAGCGCACGCTGTTCTTCTTAAGGTGAATAATTAATCGGTCCAAGTTAGTCTTATTTGGTAATCTTCAATCAAAGTTTGACCATTTGCTTCTGTGTTTGGTGTGTCAGCCGTTCTCTGATGTCAGTTTGACCAGCCACTATACTTTTAGCCACGCCCCTGTAACCATTAGTTTGCTATGAGGGAATGATGCGCAACAAGAAAGCCCCACCCCTTACTCAATATTCAAGTTGGAAGTACATCAACACGCTGAAGTTTCAGCAACTTCTGGTTCATTCATTCATTTTTCTTCAGCTTAGTCTCTGATTTATCAGGTGTAGCCACAGCAGAATGAACCACCAACTATTTAGCATATTATATGGCATATGTTTTACACAGCGTATGCTTTAAAGCAGGGATGTCAAACTGAATTCCTGGAGGGCCGCAGCCCTGCACAGTTTAGTTCCAACCCTGCTTCAACACACTCACTGGTAGGTTTCAAACAAGCCTGAAGGACTCAATTAGTTTGATCAGGTGTGTTTAATCAGGGTTGGAACTAAAAGTACTCCAACCAAACCGAAGATCAACTGAACGGATTTAGACATGATGAAACTCAACTGTTTAACTGTAGGGCAGGGGTGGGCAAACTTGATCCTAGAGGACCGGTGTCTTGCACAGTTTAGCTCCAACTCTAATCAAATACAGATCACTTATAGATTTCTTATAGATTTCACAGATCACTTATAGATTTCTAGTGATCTTGAAGACACTGATTAGCATGTTCAGTTGTGTTTGATTAGTATTGGAGCTAAACTGTGCAGGACACCGGCCCTCCAGGTCTGAGTTTGCCTGCCCGTGCTCTAGGGGAATTATAAAATGAGCCCTTTTTTTAAGTAGAGCGTTTATTTAAATACTGCATTTTAGTGATCTTTTAAGCACTAATTGGTGTTGGATTAGCTTATCGACTGATGTTGTAATGTGCGCAATTTGATGCATAAAAAAATTGTATTCAAATTTTGTCAAACTGCTTATGATGACTATGTTACTACTAAAATATTTACAAATTTATTGGACAAACACTGAACAACCATTAAAATTTATTCAAATATTAGGTGTCTATTAAAATAAATAAAAAACTATTCAAATAATATAAAATCTATTCAAATATTAGGTATATTAAAATAAAATAAACTGTGCAGGGAGGCGGCCCTCCAGGAACTGAGTTTGACATCCCTGCTTTTAAAGGGTTACTTTAAAGGGTTAGTTCACCCAAAAATTTTAATTCAATCCCCTGAGACCTTTGTCCATCTTCAGAAAACAAATTCAGATATTTTAAAGCAAATCCTGAGCTCCTTTGTCCAGTTTTATGACTGTTATGTCATCACAAATTTGCCAAATAGACCATTTTGAGGGATGTAAACAAAAACAATGGTCCCAATGTGTTTCCTGTTTTACATTTTTCATTTCTATAGCTTCCGAGAATTCAGAAAGAGCCACATATTGATAATGTTAGCATAGTTGTTTCAACAATAAGCTATGACTGAATTGCCTCTTGTTATAGTAATGAAATAGTTTGATAACAAGCAGGAAATGTTTATGGGCCAATGACATAACCACTTTTAAATGGTCTATAACCATTCGAACAAGACATTAAAGGGATAGTTCACCCCAAAACTGACTTTCTTTCTTCTGTTGAACACGAAAGAAGATAATAAAAAAAAAATGCTGGTTGCTGGCACCGATAGTCTTCCATATTATTATTTTTTTGTCGCAGCAACCAGCTTTCTTCAAAATATTTTCTTTTGTGTTGAAGAAAGAAACTCGTAAAGGTTTAAAACTTACAATAAATGATGAGGTAATTTAGCTCCAATACTAATCAAACACACCTGAACGTGCAAATTAGTGTCTTCAAGATCACTAGAAATCTATAAGTGTGATCTGTGATCTGTGTTTGATTAGAGTTGGAGCAAAACTGTGCAGGACACCGGCCCTTCAGGATTAAGTTTACCAACCCTTGCCCTAGAGTTAAACAGTTGAGTTTCATCATTTCTAAATCCATTCAGTTGATCTCCAGTTTGGTTGAAGTACTTTTTAGCTTAGCTTAGCATAGATCATTGAATCAGATTAGACCATTAGCATCTCTCAAAAATGACGAAAGGGTTTCAATAATTTTTCAATCTTTCAATGATTTTTAAAGCTTGACTCTTCTGTTGTTACAGTGCATCATGTACTAAGACTGATGGACTCATTCTGGTGTAATTTTCAAGAAATGTTTCTGCTGTACCATAGGAATGAAATTACGCAGTTGTTGAAAATCGTGTTGAATAAAGTTATTTTGTTTTATGTGCGCACAAAATTACTCTTGTAGCTTGAACCACTAAAGATCTGTTTTGATGATGTTTTCTGTTTGGTATTTATTTAATTGGGTGGCTCAGTGGTTAGCACTATCGCCTCACAGCAAGAAGGTCACTGGTTCGAATCCCGGTTGGGTCAGTTGGCATTTTCTATGTGGATTTTGCATGTTCTCCCGTGTTGACATGGGTTTCCTCCAGGTGCTCTGGTTTCCCTCAGAGTCCAAAGACATGCGCTTTAGGTGACTTAAATAAACTAAATTGGCCGGTAGTGGGAAAACATATGCTGGATAAGTTGGCGGTTCATTCTGCTGTGGAGACCCCTGATGAATAAAGCGACCAAGCCAAAGGAAAATGAATAAAATAATTGATGTAATTTGACGAACAAAGACCTCAGGGTTTGGAGTGACACAAGGGTGAGTAATTAATTGCAGGTTTAGATTTTTGGGTGAACTAACCCCATAACACCGTTTCGACCAGTATTTATAATGTACGCTTTGCTGACTGGAGCAGGTGATTGGCGCCATTCATCACAAGCAGAACGGCTTTCTGTTGGAGTCCAAATTGAAATTTGATGTGCATTTATCCGGAGTCTCCATTAAGGCTCTTTGCTGTAATCTTTCGGAATAATATTTGTTCTGTGGGCTAAACACTTGTGTGGGATTTATGCGCGCGTGGGAGCCGCCGCTGGGACTCCTTAAGAAGCTGTGAGTTTCAGCACTGAAAGTGAAGCGGGCTCTAACAGGTGTTTTCACTACACTTTTCCCACATCTCCTGTTTTCCTGCTTTTCCTATTAGAGCTCTTTCACCTCCCTCTGGCAGTGCGCTGTTAGAAACCCTCTCTCATGAAAGTGCCGTGCGGGGTCAGACTGTGTGCTGGATGTGGGATCTGGTGGCCAGACGTAGTTAATTAAATCTTTTGGTCAGTCTGATCGCGGTGAACTCTCGAGCTGATCCGATGTGTGGTGTTGTAATATTACACCACAAACATCTTTTACTAAACACAAAACATGTCACTATGAAACTCTCGCTCCATCTGTCTCTCTGTTGTTCTGTCTGTATTTTCATCCATCTATCCATTGTTATGTCTATTATTCTATCGTCATTTCCATCGTTATATCATTAAATCTATCATTCTCTCATTGTATCTATCGTTATATTTACTATTTGATTATTATGTCTATTGTTTTATATATATATATTTAT
>CAIGQQ010033947.1:27932-41430 GCA_903798035.1 Danio albolineatus | reverse complement strand
CACACACACACACACACACACACACACACACACACACACACACACACTCACACACTCACACACTCATCACTGTGAGCCGGGAATAGGCTGTGGATGTTTGAGTTTGTGTTTTAAGTGTACACTTGTATGCTGTTTATTTGCTTTTTTATGGATGAACAAGAAAGCTACAGAAGCCAGCAAAATATTTACACACTTAAGACGTCCTTAAAAATGTCTGAATGTTGGTGAAGTAGATGGGCATGGGGCATTTATTTTTGAGGCATAACATAATAGAAAAAAAGACATAATTTTTTAAATTGAAGTCTTTATATTTATTAAACGTGTCAGGTTTTGTGTTAACATGAGCTTTAACCTCCACATGATTGCAAAAAGCGTCATGGAATGGTGATTTTATGAGACTGCTGGGTAGCAATAAAATAAAACAATAAAATAATAAATAAAAGGTCAAATAAAACAATAAAATAAAAGGCAAAATAAAATATAAAATAAAATCTCACAATATAATAATAACATTGTTTAACAACATTTGTTGTTTTATAATCGATTATCTTATATTTATTGTAATGTTTTTGCATTCTTCATTTCCAGTTTACGATCTGAACATGTCTGAAACAATATCAGTGTTTGAGGAATGTTTGAGGAAAATTGGTGGTATACTACACAGTATTACCACAGAATATTTACACTCAATAAAAACAACAGAGAACAAGCATACAGAACAATAATTATACTGTTAAAATTACAAAATAATAATAATAATAATAATAAAATAAAATGAATAAATATATAATAAAACATACATTACCTAAATATTTTATTTTGAATGCCAGTACATTAAAAGATTTTTACGTGTAAAACATTACTGTCTTATTAGACAGACATCGACACATTATAATAGTGTCATAGAGACAATAGTTAAAAGCTTTCAAAATGCAGTTTATTAAATAAGTATTTATTATTTAAATGTTTTTTTAATTAACTTTTGTAATTATTTTTTCAACATTTATTTTGAAAATAAATGCAATTTTTAATATGTTCTGAATATCCATGGAATATTTTTTTGCTGTAAAATCGTCCCCAGAAGAGTAAAATACTTTATATTTATAAATATAAATTTTATATTTATATTTAACTTTATATTTATAGTCTTTATATTTATAAAAAGGTTATGTTTATTATATATTAAATTATATATATTAATTTTTTTTATGTTAAAATGAGCTTTAACATCTTCATGATTGCAAATATAGAACAACAAAGAAATCCATATATTCAAAGAAAACAAAACGAATTAATTTACAAATTAAGTTATGGGTAATAAAAGTAAATGACACAGAAAAAAAGTATTAAATGCGTGAAGAAAGGGAGGTGTAGAAAGGCAGTAAAAGCCCAGACAGCAGCTGAAATCTCTTAGTAGTTCTTCTGCAACCCTCGACACATTATATTAGTGTCATAGAGACAATAGTTAAAAGCTTTTCAAATGCAGTTTTTTAAATTACTATTTATTATTTAAATGTTTTGCTCAGCATAATTAACTTTTTTGTAATTATTTTAACATTTATTATGAAAATAAATGTAACTTTTAATATGTTCTGAATAACCATGAAATATTTTAAGCTGTAAAATCGTCCCCAGAAGAGTCAAATACTCCCATTTTTTTTAAACGCTTCATTTTTCAAATTGAAGTCTTTATATTTATAAAAAGGTTATAATTTTTTATGTTAAAATAAGCTTTAACCTCTTCATGATTGCAAATATAGAACTACAAAGAAATCCATAAATTCAAAGAAAACAAAACTAACTAGTTTAAAAATGAAGTTCTGTGTAATAAAAGGAAATGACGCAGAAAAAAAGTATTCAACACATGAAGAAAGGGAGGTGTAGAAAGGGAGTGAAAGCCCAGACAGCAGCTGAAATCTCTCAGTAGTTCTTCAGCAGCCCTCGACACATTATATTAGTGTCATAGAGACAATAGTTTAAAGCTTTTATAATGCAGTTTTTTAAATAAGTATTTATTTTTTTAAGTTTTTGCTTGGCATAATTAACCTTTGTAATTATTTTAACATTTATTATGAAAATAAATGTAACTTTTAATATGTTCTGAATAACCATGAAATATTTTTTGCTGTAAAATCGTCAAAATACTCAAATACTCCCGTTTCTTTTATCGCATAATTTTTCAAATTGAAGTCTTTATATTTATAAAAAGGTTAGAATTTTTTTTATGTTAAAATAAGCTTTAACCTCTTCATGATTACAAATATAGAACTACAAAGAAATTTATATATTAAAAAAAACAAAACTAATTAGTTTACAAATAAAGTCGTGTAATAAAAGGAAATGACACAGAGAAAAAGTATTGAACACATGAAGAAAGGGAGGTGTAGAAAGGTAATGAAAGGCAGCTGAAATCACTCAGTAGTTCTTCTGCAACCCTCTGCCCTCCCTCATTGTAAATGGATAATGAAGATGAAACCAGGGTGGACATTTCAGCAAGACAATGATCCAAAACACAGCCAAGGAGACTCTCAAATACTTTCAGAGAAAGAAAATCAAGCTGTAGAATGGCCCAGCCAATCACCTGATCTGAATCCAGTATAAAATACAAAATAAAGCTCAGATTTGATAGACGAGACTCACAGAACCATCAACAATGGAAAAAATCTTTAAGTCTGTGAAAAACTCACACCTGAGCAATGTATGTGACTTTGCTGCCGTCACCAAAAAAAGCCTTTTATATAAAGTATTAAATACTTTTCAGTAGTTCAGCACTTTCTCCTCGTGTCATTTCATTCTTACTACACACATTTTTTGTTTTGTTTTATTTTTGTGTTTGTCTTGTTTGGGATTTTTACCAAAATCAGGTTCAATTCCACGTCAACAGCTCCTTTAGAAATATTATTCCCAGGAAAAAAAAAACATGACGTGTTCAATACTTATTCCCCCCGCTGTATAAAATATGAGCTATTACTATATATTCAATAATAATATAAATCTATTATATTTTTGTTCATACGCTCAAAGGCATCGCTGTGGAGACGAAACCATACATTCATTAACCGCCCATGTGTTCTGTAGCTTCACCAAATCTAGCGATGCTTCAAAGGGTGTTAATGTCTTGATTTATTGCTCCACGCTGGGCTATAAATACACAGCTGCTTTTAATCACAGCTTAACAGATAAACCCTTAAATCACAGCCGCACATAAATATGTTATCCTGAGACAGTTAAAGCCCCAGAGAGCAGGATAATCGCTCCGCAATAAATCACTACATCCCAAGTATTGACTAGCATTTGTACGTTCATGCATCCCACAAATTTAATGTGAACCGGATGTAATTCCTGTGGTTCCACCATGTAAGAGAAATGGATGTCTATATGGTTTAACATTAAATGACACCTGTCAGATTTAAAGGGCACCTATTATGCAAAAATCACTTTTGTAAGGGGTTTAAACACAGTTATGTGACAAAAAATGTATGAATATAGCCAGCCTCTAATAGTAGAAATGAATTAATTGTATTTTTTATAATCATGCTTGACACTTTGATTGACATTCCCCTTTGTACAAGTCATCAGAGGGGGAAATCCCCCGCCCATTAGTGATCATCTCTTTCACATTAGCATAAACAGCCCTGAGCGAGGTGCCACGGTGGCCTAGTGGGTAGCACGTTCGCCTCACAGCAAGAAGGTTGCTGGTTCGATCCCCGACTGGGTCAGTTGGCATTTCTGTGTGGAGTTTGCATGTTCTCCCCGTGGCTGCGTGGGTTTCCTCCGGGTGCTCCGGTTTCCCCCACAGTCCAAAGACATGCGGTACAGGTGAATTGGGTAAGCTAAATTGTCCATAGTGTATGTGTGTGAATGAGAATGTATGGATGTGTTTCCCAGAGATGGGTTGTGGCTGGAAGGGCATCCGCTGCGTAAAACAAAATGCTGGATAAGTTGGCGGTTAATTCCGCTGTGGCGACCCCGGATTAATAAAGGGACTAAGCCGAAAAGAAAATGAATGAATGAAAGTTGGCGGTTCATTCCGCTGTGGCGAACCCGGATTAATAAAGGGACTAAGCCGACAAGAAAATGAATGAATGAATGGCCGTCTGCCATTCACCTGCTGAAGAAGATGTCAGTGAGTTTTAGGATGCACAAACGAACAATGGCGCGTTTTAAAACCACGATTCATCAGCGAATTGCTAGTATGTCAGCTTATAGACAAACGAGCTGATCTTTGCGGCTTTAAAATGCTCCAGTGTCCCCGTATGTGGTCACACTCGGTAAACTGTGGTGAGTTTGGTGAACTGATGACCTTAACGGTTAATCACATTTCTGTTGAGCATGTGAACACCACAAGGACGTGCTCAACTGCGCTCAAACATTAGCGGGAAAGATTTCAGTATCGATTAGTATCGAATTCCAGTATCGTGACAACCCTGTAGTCTCCATAGACTTCATTCTTCTGATGCCTCATTCACACTAGCAGCAACTTTGTAGCTGCCTGTCGTTCTGGGCGGCGACCTGCTTCAAACGCAGGTCTGTGTAGGTATATACAATGCGAATACAACCGGCCTCTGAGCAAGCTGAGAGAGGATCATGTGAGCTCTGCTGGTGCTCCTATTGGCTGTTGCTCAAGACAGTCGCTCTTCATTTGCATAAAGTTGAAGGATGTCTCTTATATAAAACATCTACTAAAAGATTACTTTACAAACTGTATTGTAAACAAATCATATGAATACTTTCATATTAGTCAATATTATTACTGACATTAATTTAAAAACTAAATAAAAATACATGTACACACATTTACACAGTAAATATACAGAATCAATGATGGGCTAAAAATCTGTGGAAATCTGTGGAATTCTGCGTGTGCAGATTCTGTGTGGGCCTACAATCTTATTAACCTCTTACACTCTGGTGCTATTTTGGGATTTCTGCCTGGATTTTGTCTACCCAATTTTAAAAGCTTCCTAAATCCACATGCAGAGGAGTAAATGCAAAAATGTGGTATCATTTTAAAGAAAACCCTTTAAATTTTCATAAAACACTGTTAAAAAATGATTCAAATAATTGAATATGTTGTCTGTGTTATCATAAACACTTTCTGTATTTTTTCTTTTTAAACTCAAATTTTAAAGAGTACCTTTTAGGTTTTGTGTGGTCTAGGTTTCTGTAAGTAATTTTTGGTGGTTCCTGCACATGTCAGTAATCATAAGAAAAAAGAAAAATGCCTCTATCATAATCTATGCAAAAGTTATTGTATTCCAACTGATGAGAGGTGCTATACCTTTTTTCATGTAATTTCCGCCTACCAAACTTTGAAAGTCTTTCATATCCAAATGCAGTGGTATAAATGACAAATTCCAGTGTTATTGGACAGAAAACCATTTGAATTTACAAAAGAAACTGCTGAAAGTAATAAATAATATTTGTTATGTTTTCTGTTTTATGATGAATCACTTCAACATTGGGCGCTTTTTTATTTTTTGTTCTAAAATGCTTTTTTGAAAATGTGTAGATAATCCCATTAGAGAATAAGACAACTCCAGACAGTTCTGCTTGAAACCAGCAGATAGCAGCAAACACTAGGAAAAAGAATTTTGTCTCTACCATAGAGTATGCAAAGGTTATTGTAATTCAACTGAATATTGGGAAAATAACTTTTTGATCATTCATATCAAATATGACATATTTGCTTCTGCATAGTTCTTACATGATAAGAGCACGAGTTTCCATTACTTTCACATTTCTCCTTCCCATTTGTATCATAACATTATATCAAAGAAGTCAAAGTCTTTTTTTCTTAAAAAAGCTTATTTTGAGGCTGTCTTCATTTTCTGTGCCCAAAAAAACGCGGTGATTCATTCGATAACTGTTTGATATGTGAATATAATTCAGTAAAGGAACGCTAGAATCATACATGGACAGGCAAGAGCTTTTATTTGAGCTATGACTTGTACATGTGTGTCATATATGAAGCATATAAAAATATGAAAATGACAGCTCGGGTATCCAGTATTTTGTTGTGTAAATAAATGTTAATAACTTTTGTACAGTAAAATAAAAACCTAAGTGATGCATATGTGCATAAAACATAGCTTCTACGCTTTCAAACGGAACCACTTATAGGGGTCTTTAAAAATGAAAGGGAAGTTGATGACGTCACCGGTACAGAGTTTAAGAGGTTAAATGTTGAGGGGGGCTAGCAATATTTTCCAGGGGAAAAGTGGGTCTCAGGCAAAAAAAAGGTTGGGAACAACTGAACTAGGGTACTATATTACCCTATATCAACTATATTAACTATATTACCCTATTCACTCGCAGTGTCTTGCCTTAAAGGGACAGTTCATCCAAAGTTACTTACTTACAATTAACTTTTTTTTTATTTCTGTTGAAAACAAAGAACATATATTGAGGAATGTTGGAAACCAGTAACCATTGACTTCCATGGTATGTTTTTTTTTCCCTAATGGATGTCAATGGTGACTGGTTTCTAACATTAAACAAAAGGTATTATTTTGTGTTCAACAGAAGAAAAAACAAACAACAATCAGTATTTTTGGGTGAAGTATCCCTTTAACAGAATGTCATATGACGTTTTGATGCATTTGAATCCATTCTTCAGGATTTAAATGCACTGAGAATGCAAAAGTCTGTCTGCGATTCCCATCAGTTATGCAGAAGGGTAAAAGAGCTCTTATCTGTATGTTTTGACACATCCAGCTCGTCATGGATTCTCTCTCTCTGAGTCTCTGACAGCTCCAGTTGAGCTGAAAGGCTCATTCATACGCAGTTACTGTGTGTCCATTGACTCTGAGCAGCTGTAAACAGACTCTCTGCCTTTTTTGCAGCCGTTGCACTGCTAATCTGCTGGACGGGACCCTCTTTCTCTCCCCCTCTCTCTTTCTGACATAGCAAATTGGCTCTTGACACTAAGCCCTGGCGTATATTTCATGATGCCCTTAATGGACCCCGCCAGCTCTTGATAAAGAGCGTGGCATTGTGCTTAAGAGTGGTTCGACCAGAATTGACTATTTTATCATCATTTGCTCGTGTTTCAGGACTAATATTATTTTCTTTCTTCCATGAAACACAAGCAAGGATGTGGAGCAGGAATACAAGCAAACCGGATGATGATTTATCCCGTCAAGCTCCACTATATAAAAGCATCCACTGTTTATTTCACTTTTCATTCATTTATTCATTCATTCATTTTCGTTTTCGGCTTAGTCCATTTATTAATCTGGGGTCACCACAGCAGAATGAATCGCCAACTTATCCAGCATATGTTTTACACAGCGGATGGCTTTCCAGCTACAACCCATCACTTTGAAACATCCATACACTATCATTTACACACATACACTACGGACAGTTTAGCTTACCCATTTCACCTATAGCGCATGTCTTTGGACTTGTGGGGGAAATCTGAGCACCCGGAGGAAACCCACAGGGAGAACATGCAAACTCTACACAGAAATGCCAACTGGCCCAGCCGAGGCTCGAACCAGCGACCTTCTTGCTGTGAGGCGACAGCCCTACCCACTGTGCTACCTCGACGTCCTTATTTAACTTTTATCTTTATTTATTACATTTTATGCATGATTCACTCATGATTCACAGTCATTTTAATCCAAAATTATACATTTGGTAATACTTTAGGGACCAATTTTCACTATTAACTAGCTGCTTATTAGCATGCATGTTGTTTAAATATTGCTGATCAGTACTTACGGACTACATAATTTGCATGATCTTAATTATTAATTAATTTTCCTTCGGCTTAGTCCCTTTATTCATCATGGGTCGCCACAGCTGAATGAACCACCAACTATTCCAGCATGTTTTACATAACGGATGCCCTTCCAGCTGCACCCCAATACTCGGAAACAACCACACACACTCATACACTACGGCCAATTTTGTTTATTCAATTCACCTATAGCGCATAGCACCCGGAGGCCCACACCACACCACCCCAACACAGAAAGAACCTGCAAACTTCACACAGAAATGCCAGCTGACCCAGCCGGGAATCGAACCAGCAACCTTCTTGCTGTGAGGAGACAATGATAACCACTGAGCCACTTTGTCACCCCCATCGCAATATAAATCGCAGAAAAACAAAATAACGCAATGTCAGGTTTTTCCAATATCGTGCAGCCCTAACTGGCATAGTGTAAATTACCGTCTATTTGTGATGTCTAAAAAAGAGCAGATGGGATATTCTGTCTGGCATCTCGTTTTGAAGTTCAAAGAAGAGGGAAAGTAACATGTGAGTGGAACCATATGAGGGTGAGCAAATGATTACGAATTTTTCATTTCGGGGCAAACTGTTCCTTTAAACGTCTGAGGCGGTTGATGTGCAGTGAAATGGTTTTAGCTGTAGGTCTGCGTGAAGGCGGACGCAGAAGACTGTCTGAGCTCAGACTGAGGTTCTGCCTCATTTCACAAAGCTCTTGTTGTTGAAAGGATTGTGATGCAGCGGTTTCTGAGTGTCGGACTGCGACAAGATCCTGTAGTTTACAGTGGAAAGGTAAAAACAACGGGTTCAGGACCAGCTTTACCACATCCCAGACGTTCTTTACTTTTTAAATGATAAGGTTCATAGGCACAAAGGTGGATTCAAGCGTTAAAACTATTTCAAGAGTTCACACATATGATGATTGATTATAAAGCTTGTTTGGCATGCTGTCCCGGTAGAGAGCCCTGAGCTCATAAGATCCTCGAGCCTGGGGCTCCCTCCTGTTTGGAAGGCGAGAGGAGAGTTTGAGCTCAGGTAGATCTCGAGAACTCCCCTGCTGTAGTAGCTACTGAACAGATAGTGATTTCTCTTAAGAGATAACTACTTACTAGGAGCATGTCTATAGTGTCGATTTGGATTAGTCAATTAACTAAGTTGCATGTTTTTGGACAGTGGGAGGAAACCAGGGAACCTGGGGGAAACCCACGTGAGTATGAGGAGAACATGTAAACTCCGCACAGAAACGTCAGCTGGCTTGGTCAGGACTAGAACCAGTGACGTTTTTGCTGTGAGGCAACAGTGCTAACCACTGGGCTACTGTGCCACCCATCTAGGAGAGGAGGAGGAGTAGGGGTGGAAGGGGGGATTCTTCAAAACGAAGATGACTGTTATATGAAGCTTAGGGTATTTATAGTAGCTTAGGAATCATCTAGTTGGTGAATCATATATTGAATAATACCGGACCGGTTGCAAGCAATCATAAGCACGTGATCCTCTCGAAATAAGTTTAAAAAATAAACTTCACAAAGTGTAAACGTTTTTTTACACACAAAAGCGAGGCTTGTTGTTTGTTTAAGCTACTTATTTAAAATGAGTTGAAGCAACACAATTCTTGAGGTTTTTTTGGGGACAACTGAATTGTTTTATGTTCAGTCCACATAAATTTGTTAAAGTCAACTTAATTCCTGCACCGCGGTGCACCAAAGAAACAATTAATTTTGACACTAATATTCAATCCTTGTCTCCTCCACAAGTGCATTGTTTTTTATGACGGTATAACGGTATTGAAACTGATACTGTTGCTATTTTTAGACATCGCGGTATACCATATTACCGTATTACTGCCCAATCATCATTGAATCAGTCAGCTGCACTTTAATAACTGTCTGGTTTAGCTCAGCTACCGAATCTGACCTTCGAAGACTACGTCGAATAGTTCGGACTGCTGAGCGAATCATTGGTACAACCCTCCCTACTCTCCAAGAACTGTACTTATCCAGAGCGAGCAGAAGGGCTGCCAGAATCACTCTGGACCCCTCACACCCAGCACACTGCCTCTTTGAACTGTTACCTTCTGGGCGACGCTACAGAGCACTGCGCACCAGAACAGCCCGACACAGAAACAGTTTCTTCCCACAGGCAATCCATCTCATGAACACTTGATGATATTAATCGTGGAACCAACATCACTACTTGCTATACACTTTTTACACACACATACACTTATTTAACAACACACTTTACATGCCAATTTGCACATAACAGCTGCACATATGACGTTGTATATAGTAATATACCTGTACATACACTTGTCAATTTGTATATTTGCATTTAACACTATTTTTTGAATATTTATTATTTGTTTTTTGTCCTGTCTCTGTTATTCTGTTGCACTGTAGAAGCTCTGCAACAAAAACAAATTCCTCGTATGTGTGAACATATCTGGCAATAAAGCTCTTTCTGATACTGATTCTGATTCTGTAGGCCATACAAAACTTTTCACAGAGCTCAGTTAAATGTTCTTTGATTCAAAGGATAAAAATGTAGGTTATTTGGACCTCTCTTTTCCTTCAACGTGATCAGTAATTATGATTATAATTAATAATAAATGTCCAAAAATTATTTATATCAATTACTTGACCAAAAAAAAAAAAAATGAGTAAACCTGTTGCTTTCAAAGCGATTACTTGACTATAAACACAAATTGTGCTAAAATGGTGCTAATAATTGAAATATATGAGGAAATAAAATGGTTTGAAGAAGTCATTTGAGCACAATAAGATTGTTGGAGGAAGGAATGTTTACCTTGCACCTCTCAGCCCCTCTGCTTTATTTTGGGTGGTATAAGTGTGAGTTACGGATGTTTGGAGCATTAAACACTCGGCTGTAATTCCCAAGTGGTAAACGCTGTCCGGGCTGCTTGTTTTCCACAGGTTAGCGGAGGTGGAGTGGCGTTAAGCAGACTTGTTAAGGGCTGTGATTAGAAACAGAAGAGGTTTGGTCGTATGTGGCGCTGCCGGTGCTTGTAGGGAAAGGTGATAAGACGCGCTAACTGTTAAGGAGGTTAAGAGCAGTCGGCAGACGGCTAGAGTAAAAATAACAGAATTATCTTGGGCCGCTTCCAGGCATATTTCACAAATGGAAATATTTTGACACGATTTACTGTGAAATATTGCAGCAATGTGTACTGATTGGAGCCTCATAAATATCTGTGGAGACTCTGTGAGCAAATGTCTTTTCGTTCTGACTTAAAAAAGCATCTGAAATGATGAAGCTTGTAAGTGATTGGTTTGGAGCATAACATCATTTTTGGGGCTGTTGACATTAGGCATGGGCCGCTTTAAGAGTCAGATGGTATGATAACCTTGGATAACAACATCACGCTTTCACAGTATTGCCATTACTGCTCTAAAATATGCTCTTTTTAAATGTCTGGGTAAAAAAACAGCAACCCCTCCCCCCCATTGAACACAATATAGTTTATTTTAAAGAGCCCCTATTATGGGTTTTTGAAAATGAGCTTGCATGCAGTGTGTAACAGCTTTAAGTGAAGTGAAATGTCCAGCCAAGGCTTAAATCTAAAAGTGCACAGTGTTTAAAACTATTGATTCATCCATAAAAGAGTCGACTCATTGTTCCTCAAACAATCTGCCGTGCTTACAAGTCTTTAGCCGTTTCGGCATGACGTGAACACGTAACATAAGCCCCGCCCATTTGTGCGCACGCAGACCCGGGAGATTCGAAACCCCCAACCCCGCCCACAAACAACAGTGTCGAGCAAAGGTTGCCAGATTGGGCGGTTTTGAATTTGATTGTGCAGGTAAAAACCTTTTGGATATGGTTTGGACTGGAATCAGTTAGCTACATCTGGCAGCACAGAGAAGAGAACTGTGCTCGGTTGGATGTTGGAAGTGTGCAGATGAACCAGAGACTGTGAAGAGTCAGTGGTTGAGGTTTATCTCTGCTGAAATGCCTCAGCATTATAGCCCAGCCTTGTGCTGTGTTCCCTCTGAGGAGTGTGTCTGAAATTTACACGCTTACAACTGAGGATTCGTCGACCGTTTGTTAAACGAAGGATCAGAAAAGATGCAGGGGCTGCTGGTCATAGGGAGCACCAGGACATTTCCCGGTGGCCTGATGGTGAATCTGGCCTGCTATCCAACAAGTGAGTAAGTGTGATTAAAACGGTTGCCTCATTGTTTTCTCTAGCTTGTAAATGATGCATTTAATTATGTTTTGTAACCTGTAACCACTTGTAGTGTATCTGGTTAACTTGTATTCTCATATTGCGTCTAAAAGCACATTGTAAACGTGACGTGTTGCTTTGTTTACGGATTAAAATGCGTTTGTGAACTCGTGTTCCTCTGCTGTTTGTCGTTGCTTTTACTTCATCAGCTCTCCTACACACGTGCGGTGGTCCTGTTTCATAATGGTTCAGCTTTTGCCACTGTGTGCACTAATACTGATTGTGTGTCACTGTTTTTACTTCTGGTTAAGAATAGAGTGATATGCTGGGAGACCGGGGGGTTAGTTTCGGGGGTGAGGTGTTGGCAGATATGCTCACGCACACACTATGACTACTTCAATATTGATAAGCCGTGGTGGGCATTCTCTCGCGCCGAATGATGTCGACCAATTGCAAAAGACTGGGTCATTGGTCCAATCAGCGCAGTTTAGCATCGCGCTAAAGAGGGGTTTTGGAACAAATGAATCACTGAACGATTCATATAGGAGTCGCTGGGATAATTTGGTAAAAATAAATGCATATTATAAGACAATGAAAGTGTTTTTTTGAACACACATGCATATTAGCCTGCTGTTAGGGACCCCCAAAACCAAAATATGACCCTTTTTAATGTATAATAGGGGCTCTTTAAGAAACATTTAAAGTATTTCTGAACATTAAACATTTCAGGCTGAATAATTCAAATAAATCATTGACCTCTGTGGTCTTCGTTTGTTTCAAAAACACTCACTACAACCAACCTCGTTGCTAATCTGAATGAGGCATGATGCATCGTGTGATCTCCGTAGCACTCAACGGAACAAATCATCTGGTCCGCATGGTTTGGCTTATTAATCGTTTTTGTCTATAGACGTCTGTGACAGTAGTTTTTCACTGTGCTGACGGTTTATGTGCATCATATTTGTTGTTCTGTTAGTGTAAGTAAACATCTTTTTGAAGTATTTGCACACAGTTTGTGTTTTGTCTGACGCACTTCACGGCTGTCATTTTACTCTGCCGCCCCACCCCTTGCTCGCCGCTGATGCGCAGGTAAAGCATGTTTGCTTCTGTAAACACATCGCCCCCTCTGTTAAAAAAAAAATGTAGCACGATTGATTCAACATTTCTACCGGTGTGAATCGTCACATATTTGAATTATTTTCAACCGGCTTGCGTTGAGTTACATCTCTAGTAAATGCGTTTTTTTCAAGAATTGTCTGTTACTATAGGGTTATTATATCTAACCAAAAATCATCTCTGTTGATTGAAATTAATTTGAATGATCTCTAAGCCACTGATGACTTTTCTTCTGAATTTAAAATGTCTAAAATAGCAAAAAGCTGCCACGTTTATTTACCTTTGTTAAAAACACAAAAACTCATTCAAACTCTTAAGAAAACAGCACATCAGCACCACAAAAGTCGACTAATATTAATGACATTAAAAACTGTGACTCACCTATCTATAGTTGTAATTATTGTATTCTTAAAAACACTTAACTGTATTCAGTTGTACAATGAGTCACTCTTTTTTTT
>CAIGQQ010033947.1:2589-22932 GCA_903798035.1 Danio albolineatus | reverse complement strand
TATAATGAATTTTGAAGTCGTTTATTTGTTTTCCCACCCTAGATTAAACAAGCAAAAATCCAGCCAAAATCTCGTTTTTTCGTTTTTTTTGTCAGCAAAAGAAAAACGGAAAAACGGCCGTTTTTTTCATTTCCTGCATTCCGTTTATAACCGGAAAACAAATGAACAAAAAGTTTTTTGACTCATTATTTCTTTTTTGTTTTGTGTTTGTTTTAATTTTCCGTTTTAAGTTAATAAGCTGAATAACAGATGAGCTTTCGGTTTAATGTGCCTACAGAATAAACAGAAAAACGAAATATTGACTGTTTTTCTGAGGTTTCGTTTTCCAGAATAAAAGGAATAATCAAATGAACGGATGATACACGGACCGGCTCGTTCACACTAGCTAAACGTACCGTTCTCTGACGTCACACAAACCTGGGTGCGGACCAAAAGTGCTAGTGTGAAAGCACTCTTAGAATGCAAGCAATACCGAAAAATTGTTTTTAGAACGCGTAATAATCCCAATAATCTAGTTACAGTTTATGTCCCTGTCGAAGGTCAGTCAATTTAAGCTAATTGTTTATTAAAAAGGACAAGCAATTCTCATAACTTTGTTCTTTGTGTGACTGAAATGTAGACAATGAATGACTAAGGCTAAGGTGAGAAATACTGCTTCGTCTTTATAGAAAGGAGAGGAGACCAACAGAAACTCAGGGTTTAGAGAATAAACCCTGCTCCTGACCAGGTTAGGCTCACAGAGTAAGTTACCACAGTAACTCACTCTGAGTTAAAGTTACCTCTCTTTCAGATATAGGCTTGACTTACTCTGCTCTCTCGAGTTTGACAAACCTGCCTTTTGAAATGAAAAACCCAGAGTTTCTCTCATCTCAGGGTTAACACACTCTTGAGTTTTCAATTAACTTCCTTTCTAAAACGGGGCCCTGGTCACTTCATGTTTTTTTTTTTTCTAATCGGATAGCAGAGCATGAACTGTCCCTTTAAAATCACCCTAATGACTCAAAACTGATGCTGCAGGATCATGTTTAGTCAGCTCGGTAGGTGTTGAAAAGTGTTTCACCTCAGGAGAAATATCCTATAGTCTTCTGCTGTGTGTGTCCAGGTACCCAAATAGATCAGGAACAGCTGTTGGTAGATCCGCACACATTTACTGACTCTTCTCAAGGTCAGCCAGACCCAGAATTCCCTGAACACGTCACTCGACCTCTGCAGCACCGCCATCAGTCCTGCTGTCGACTCCTAAAACCTCTTTTTAACGGTCATTCAGAAGCTCGGGCTGGATTTTGGTCCGTTGTGGAGTTGGTTTGATGTTCGTGTTTCAGAGTCTTGATGTTTGAAAATGTTGATTAAATAACGGGACGTCTCGAATGGCTCACCAAGGCTGCGTTTATTTGATGAAAAATACAGTAAAGATGGAAATATTGTGAATTATTATTAAAATGTAAAACAACCCTTTTCTATTGGGATGCGTTTAAAATTTGAATTTATTTCTGTGGTTCAAAATGGATTTATTTAGTCATTTTAATATGATGATAGAAAAATCTTTTTATTATGATGATTTGCTGCTCAAGAAACATTATTCATTTATTTTATTTTCGGCTTAGTCCCTTTATTTATCAGGGGTCTCCACAGCGGAATGAACCGCCAACTCATCCAGAATATCCCGGAAACATCACACTCATCACTCACACACATACACTGCGGACAATTTAGCTAACCCAATTCACCTATAGCGCATGTATTTGGACTTGGGGGGGGAAACCAGAGCAACTAGACCAGGGGTGTCCAAACTTTTTGCAAAGAGGGCCAAATTTGATAAAGTGAAGATGCCCGGGGGCCAATAGTTCCTTCTGACATTTTTATCACCACAAAAGTTTCATGAAAATACACACTGTTATAAAACTATTTTCATTGTCACAATTACCTTTATTTTTCAAATGGCAATATAACCAAATATAAGCCACTCAGGCATGAACAACTAAACACACAATTATGCCTTTCTTTCATATCTGGAGAGTCAGATAAAATTGAACAAACTGTATAGAATACCTTACATATCTATGAGTTTGATATCTATCTTTGCCTCATGAACATTTTAAACAGGAGTTATAAGTAATGCAAAGTGGTCTGTTATCATTAAAGTAAAAAAAAAAAAAAGTGAATTTTGCTCTTGCCTTCTAAAAGGTCTTTCAGGAAGCCAAAGTTTGCATAAGAACTACAGGAAGATTATATATGGCGGCAAATCAATGCCAAAATTAATCGAGCGCAGCTGTGATGTTTAAACAGAAAGTAAATCGCGAGCAAATTACAGTCCTAAGCGCGAGATCTTCACGCGCGCGCTGAACTGATCCACCTCGAGGAAACGGGCCTCGCGCGCACATCATCATCTGTGCGCACGATGTACGCTCTCGCGAGTGAGGTCATGCCTGCACCGTGCGCGCGTTCAGTTCTCTCCGCTCGCTTGCTGGCTCTTCTCTGCTTGCGCCAAACTGTTTCGATTTTTGTCTTGGGGCGGGCCTTGGTTTACTTGTTATCTCTAATGCTATTGGTTACTCTCCCTTGGTTTATTTATTCTAACAGAGCTAGCGAGCCATAAATAACACATTATGAGATGGAATCTGCGGGCCGTATGAAATCTGACTGCGGGCCGTGATTGGCCCGCGGGCCGGACTTTGGACATGCCTGAACTAGAGGAAATCCATGCGATCACTGGGAGAACATGCAAACTCCACACTGAAATGCCAACTGATCCAGCCGAGGCTCGAACCAGTGACCTTCTTGCTGTGTGGTGATCGTGCTACCCACTGCGCCACCGTGTCGCCAAAATTACAAATATATTTTTAATTTAATTGATTCAAATCATTCAAATTAAAGAGCCCCTATTTGCATTAAAAAAGGTCATATTTTGGTTTTGGGGGTCTCCAACAACATGCTGATATACGTGCAAGGTCAAAAAACTTTCATTGTCTTATAATATGCATTTATTTTTACCTAATTATCCCAGTGACTTCCATATGAACCGTTCAGCGATTCGTTTGTTCCCAAACCCCTCCTTAGCGCAATGCTAATCTGCACTGATTGGACCGATGACAGTCTGTAGCGATTGGGCGACAGCGCTCAGCGCGAGAGATAGACAGAAATGCCCACCATGGCTTATCAACAATATTGAAGTAGTCAGAGTGCAGAGTGTATGTGTGAGCATACCTGCCAACACTCCCATTTTTCAAACCCATCTCCCGGGTCACCTACACTGGTATAGGATCCGATCACAGCGGCGGGGCAAAACACGCTGAGACCACAGTGCACAGTACTTGGTTCTCAACAGTGTTATTCAGACACCTCACCTCTGAACCTAACCCCCCCGGTCTTCCAGATTTTCTGGGACAAATGTTGGCAGGTACGTGTGTGAGCCCAATGCAGGAGTACATTAAAGCATTGCAGTTAAACACCAGCATATTGCTTTATTCTTACCATAAGTAAAAACAGTGACACACACATTCAGTATTAATCCACACAGCAGCAAAAGCTGAACTATTAAGAAACCTGACTGCAACACGTGTGTAGAAACAGCTGACGGTAGCCATAGCATAGACAAACTGGCAGAGGAACACAAGCTTACAAATGCATTTAAATCCATAAACAAAGCGGCACGCGTCGTGTTTTCAACGTGGCTTTAGACGCGAAATGAGAATATAAGAAGTTAACCAGATGCACTATAAGCGGTTACAAGTAACAGAACACAATTAAATACTTAATTTGCTAGCTAGAGAAAATAAGGAGGCAACCATTTTAATCGCACTTACATAAACTTGATAAAATTTAATTGTTAACCAACATCACTACTTGCTATACACTTTTTATACACACATACACTTATTTAACAACACACTTTACATGCCAATTTGCACATAACAGCTGCACATATGACGTTGTATATAGTAATACACCTGTACATACACTTGTCAGTTTGTATATTTGCATTTAACACTTACTTCTATTTTTTGAATATATTTATTATCTCCTAATATATATCTTTATATATCTTAATTTATATCTTAATATATTTATATTTATTATTTATTATCTATTACCTTATTATTTGTTCTGTCTCTGTAATTCTGTTGCACTATAGAAGCTCTGTCACGAAAACAAATTCCTCATATGTGTGAACGTATCTGGCAATAAAGCTCTTTCTGATCCCGATTTTGATTCTGATACACTTTTGAAATGGAGGAAGGAACTGGTCCATGAACTGTGTACTGTAAAGTTCCTGTCAAGCTCTGCAAAGTCCCATACATCAATAGTCTTTTCTGATCCTTCCTTTAAAAAACGGCCGTCGAATCCCCCATTGTAAGCGTGTAGATTGCTGAAGCACAAGGCTGGGCTATAATGCTGAGGAATTTCTGCAGAAATAAACCTCAACCACTGACTCTTCACAGTTTCATCTTTGGTTCATCCTCACACTTCCAATAATATCCAGTTGAGCACAGCGTCTTCGCGACATGATTTAACCGGTGTCTGCTACAGTGTTCTTCTTCTCCTTTTTCTTGCTACGATGTTTGTGGGTGGGGCCGGGGGTTTACACTTTCCCGGGTTTGCGCCTGCAACAAATGGGCGGGGCTTACGTTTTGTGTGCTATTTGTGCTATCATTTGAAAATCTACAAGTGGACTCTTTTATAGATGAATCAATAGTTTTAAACACAGTGCACTTTAAGATTAAAGCCTTAGCTGGAAATTTCACTTTACCTAGAGCTGTCTTACACACTACATGGAAGGTCAATTTCAAAAACCCATAATAGGGGCTCTTTAAATGAACTTTAATATACAAAACCCAAATATTAAGCTGCAAAAACGTTCGACAATAATAACCATTGTTATTAATTAAGCATAACAAAATACAACTAAATACCATTATGAGAATTAATCTCCACTTCCTGCTATAGAGGACATTCAGAAAAAACACTCTCTGCGCAGAGCACGCGGTATTCTCAAGGACTCCTCTCACCCTGCTCACAGACTGTTTTCTCTCCTGCCTTCTGGCAGGCGCTTCAGGCTCCCTCAGACAAAAACCAGCAGACTGAGGAACAGCTTTTTCCCCAGAGCTGTCTCCCTTTTGAACTCTGCCCCCCACTGACTCTTTTGACCCCCACATACACCCCCCACTCTCCTCATAACTTATACTCCTCACAATCACTGCACTATTGAACATTTGCACATTTAAAAATTGCACATATTCATTGCACTGATTCACTTATTTGAATTGTACATACCCACTGTACATATACATTTGTAATTATGTTTATCTTCACACTTTTGATTATTAATAAGCAACCTACATTGCACGGATTCATTTATTTGAACTGTACATACCCACTGTACATGTACATTTGTAATTATGTACACACCCACTGTACATATATTTGTAATTGTTTATCTATCTGCACACTTATTATTAATATCAACCTGTACGTATAATCATTTATTGCAAATCTGGGCTCATAACTAAGGCAACCTGTATATAATGTTCATAAGACATCCATCTGCAAATATCACCATAGTTTTTCTATAACTGCACCTTAAAATTTATACCTGTATCTGCACTTGCTGCTATTGCACTTCTGGTTAGACCTAAACTGCATTTTGTTGCTTTGTACTTGTACATGTGTAATGACAACAAGGTTGAATCTAATCTAATCTAATCTAATGAAAATGATTCTGAAAATACGGCAGTGCATCACAAGAGAAAATTACATTGGACTGTTTTTACTATGTCTATCTTTTTAAAAACATGATTTAATGTTTCTTGATATTACTAAACACTCAATTTAGTTCTGTACGTCTTCTTGTATCTGAATGGAATATGGGATTGGTGTTCAAGAAAGTGGGTCCCTCCAGCAGCGCTCTTGTTTACACATCAGAAGGGCCTCTTAATTATTTTAGGAAGCGAGCTGCAGCTTGTGATTGCCTTGTAAGTATGTAAGTTTATGTGTGTTTAGATATGTGAACGAGTGTTTGCCAACTGCCGTGCTTCACCTCAGTTACCCAGAAACACTCGCTGGCATGCAGACAGCACATTTGTCACAGGTGTCAGCTTGATAAAAAGTGTTACCATGACATGCATCTCCATCCACTTGAGCTCTTGCTTATTAAAGCGCCTTTAGAAGATAATGGAGACACTTTAAGCCTAATGAAGATGGTAGATTCTAGAAATGTGCAATAATATAACCAGGGATGGGAAAAACAACGTTATAAATAAATGTGTTTAGGCCTGTCAATGTTATTGTGCAATACTTGTAGATGACTGCAATCCATACCTGTCAACCCTCCCGTTTTTCCCGGGATTCTCCCGTATTTTACAGTTCCATCCCGCTATCATGCCGTAAAGGTATTTTCCCGTATTTTTCCCGTATTTTCAGTCTTTCTCTGAAGGCTGGTATTTAACATTAAAGAGCCGATCCTCCCTATACGCAATCCATACTGCCGAACCACCAGGGGCCGCCCCTTGCTCTTAAATGTGAGTCTGTTCTGTGCTGTCGTTTTATTTAACCAAGAAACACTTTGAAATGAATATAAAAACAGCGGGATTCCCTTTCCTTTTCATTACAGGTGCCGTTGCTCCTCCAATGCAATCCTCAAAACAGTCATAAAGCGTAGCGAAGTCTGGGTTTTGGGTGCGTGTTTAAACAGACATATACACATAATTAATAATAATAACATCTAAAGATGTCGATCTTGATGTTTTTTTAAGGGATGCTATGCTTTATCTTGATAAGCATATCCCTTATTTTCACATCTCAGTGTTAACAGGTATGCCTCAATAATTTTTGTCATTGCAATATATATTTACAAATTCAGAAATAACATTAAAAACATTTTACAATAGCGTTTACTGTCACGCCTTGACCAATGACTGTATAAAATTTGGACGACGCGACAGCCCCTTTTCCCATTAAACGCATTGAAGGAAAAAACACCTCGTGACGGGCACAAACTGTCGCAAAACACTGCTGAAATTGGAGCCTGGGTATGCGCGGAAGGATTGGCTGACGGAGCCAGAGGCGGAGCCGCGAAATCAAGCTTCCAACCAAACGCTTATACATCAAATGAACCATGCCCCACCTGCACTATAACAAAGGCTCGCTAATGTAAATATAAGAACTTACATTTAAAAACAAGTAATAATATATGATTTAAAAACGGTGTGATTTAAGCGGTTATAAAATTAATCAAAGCAATCTATGTTATACTGCAGAAAGAAACGATCTTTCATACACTCTAGCCTGATCAAGACTAATATGTGCACAAAAAAATATTATTCTTGTAACAGGGTTGCTGGTATTGTTATCTTTACAGAACTAACACTTGTAAAATATGAACAATAACATATAAACAACACATACATTTATTATTAATCAACAGGACCCAAAATATACACACCATAGACAGCTATTTACCATGCGGGAAAAATTGTGTGTTTAAAAGATAAATACAGCAAGATTTACACCTCCCATCCCTGCACTAGCTATATAAAATAATTAAACTTAGCAGTATTAATACATGTCGATCAGCTGCTGAACATCGCTTGTATATCATTTTTTGCCTCCGTTATCATTTGGTTTATTCGATGCCTTCATTATATCTGGCAAAGAGGAATATACATTTATTTTAATGTTTATTAGGAGTTTTTAAATAAGCCAATAGTAAATGATGTATAGAAATAATATATCACATTTACAGCTCTATTTGTTATATAAGATAATGTTTCTAGAACATTAATATTTTATAACGGCAAACTCAGTAGATTAACTCAATAACATGCAGAAACTCAGAGCGTAAGAGACTTTAAATCAAGTTCAAATAACGTTAGATCAATGTGGAGATCGGCTAACATTAGTTTAGTCTTCCTAATTATTATTACAAACCCATAAAGAGAATTACTGCTAGATAACGATCACCTGCATTTTTCCCGTCATGGCGTGTATCAGCGAACTAATAAAGCCCGATAAAGCCCTGACCTTGCCGAATAAACAGTGCTCCATCAGATTCTGTAGGTCAGACAGTGTAGTTTACTGCTGAACTCATTTTATCATGGTAAAGTAACACAGAAATAGAATAATGACACTTCAATCTCCTCCCGAGGCTCCGAAGGTGTGCTTTGAGAAGCTGTCAATCAGAACTGTCAATCACGATGACACGCCCAGCGTTAAATTACTGGCTAAAACACACTCTTTACAAAAATGAAGATCTGCACCTATACCAGCATTATAACCAGCGCCTTAATTGACCAGAACCATCTTTCGGGACATTTTTTTGCAAGTGTAATGATTTTTTTTATGTGGGCTCAAGTCTCGTTCGTTAACATGGAGGAGGCGGGCTTTATGACTTGTACTGCAGCCAGCCCCCAGGGGGCGATCTAACGGCCGAAACCCTCACTCGAAAGCAGGCGTGCGGCACACTTGGCCTTGACTCACTGAAGAAGGCAATCGCAGGAGTTTATCAAAACACATCGATTTATTTACAAACACTCACTTGGAAGGACATCGACAACACAGGAGACACAGCAATGACATGAGGTGACATCAAGCAAAACTTAGAATACCGGACGAAGACTGAATGACGTAGGGACTATAAATACACAGGAGAAGATTAACCTTCCTGTCGTGTTCGGGTCAAATCTGACCAATTTACAACTTAAAGCACTCATAAATATTGTTTTTTACATCTGATTGCCCCAGGGCCTTATGATATCCTCCACATTATGCACTTCCAAGTGTTCACATTTAGCTGATGATTGATAATTAAGCGTATTTGGCATGCTGTCCCGGGAGAGAGCCCTAAGCTCTGAATATCCTTGAGCCCGGTGCTCCCTTCCATTTAAAGGGCGAGAGGAGAGATTTAGCTCAGGTGAGTCTCGAGAACTCCCCCCACTTGTAAACTTGCTAAGATATATCTTACTAGACTGCCTTAAGATGCTCTTTAAGAGTAGTCAATATACTTATGTTGTATGTTTTTTGGACGGTGGGAGGATGGTGGGAGGCCACCGTGCCGCCCTATCAGAGAAGGGGAGGAGTTGGGGTGGAAGGGGGGAGTCTTCAAGACGAAGATGACTGGAGTAGAAAGCTCTGGTAATTAATAGTGTCAGGATTCGTCTGATTGGTGTAATATGCTGAGCTGATGTGGTACCAGCTGTGTTCAGTCATAAGCATGTGATCCTCTCGAAATTTGATTATAAATAAAACCCACTTGAACATATAAAAACAATGATCACATCTTTCATTAAATTTTGAGAGTTTTAATCAACCCGTGGTGTTCCAGGTCAAAAGTGACCGCCAAAGGAAATGAATAGGTATCCAGACCATATTCATCCATCCAGAAATCATTCCCATACACACCACCCCAACTCACTCACTCACTCACTCACTCACTCATTCACACATATCAGACTGGACAATGTCTTTTGTTCTTTTACATGCTTGGGCCGATCCTCCAGCCTGATCTCACAAGAAAACATAAATGGAGATTGAATAAAGATTGGCTGAAAGAAAGGAAGGAAGGAAGGAAGGAAGGAAGGAAGGAAGGAATTAGTACGAATTGAACAAATTTCTTCTTTCTTTCTTTTCATAACATCACTGCATTGTACAATGTGGCTTTTTTTTACAAACACATTCATATGTTGTATTTCAAAGCACAACAAAAGCAGTGTATTGCTCAAGCAGGCTTCTTCTACATACAAACACATTCATATGTTGTTTTGAACTGCGTAACAATTAGGGATGCAAGGGTTATAGATTTTGGTTGTATGATTATATAGTCTGAAGAATAATCATGGTTTCATGGTTATCATGATTATTATGCATTTACTAAATTCAAAACACTACTAGTTTTGTTAACTTTGTAAAAAAAAGCCATTTACATGTTTGAAGGTGTTGCTGAGGATCTGTGTCTAATAAGCTATCTGATTTGAACAAAGATTTGTTAGATTTGTTGAATGTTCATTTTGATGGTACAGTAATTGTAATGCAAGTCTCGTTGAGTGTTCTTTCTTTGCAGAATAGCACTTGCATTAAATCTTCACTTGATTAAAATATTCTTAAACATACATGGTAAGAGAATATTTTTATATGGGGACATTAGTTTGGTTGTATTGTACCTTTGTAATTTGCAAAATAGTCTTTAAAAGTCAACTTAATGAATCGAGATAAAAATCGTGAATCAGGATATCCCCAGGAAAAATATATGATATGATATTTTTTCCATATCGCCCACCTCTACTTCCTGCTTTGGCTAGTCGTTGTAGATGATAGAAGCTTAAACTTACTATTTTACTTATTTGCCAAGTTTTAGACTGCTGTCTAGTAGTGACTTAGCTTCACCTACCGACAGTCTTAATTTTATATTAATCTTATAATTATAGATAGATAGATAGATAGACGGACGGATAGATAGATGGATAGATAGATAGATAGATGCATAAATATACTATATTTTATATTCTATATATTGTATATTCTCTCTCTCTCTTTCTCTCTCTTTATATATATAATTTTATTTTATATGTAAATATTAATAATATTCAAATTGTGCGAACATTATTTTTAATATTACATTATTTATATAAATGTAACTTCTAACTTAAGAGTAAATATGTCTAAATGCTTCTTTGATGCCGCTTCTGTGTATGATTTAGTATATCTTTAATACATTGTCTTATTATTCTAATTGATTTTTGATTAAGTGTAACAACTTGACAACATTTTCAAGTTTTGTCAAGTTTTAGACTACTGTCTTGTAGAAACCTAAGGGTTTTTAACTTCAGAAGTGAGGTAACTGTTTAATACACCAAAATCGGTAGGTGTTTTGCCGTTATATAATCATTATAGGAGCATCACAGTGATGCAGGGAGTAGCACGATCGCCTCACAGCAAGAAGGTCACAGAAAGATGGTCCCAGTGATGGTTCCCTAGTTGGAAGGGCATCCACTGTGTAAAACATATGCTGGATAAGTTGGCGGTTCATTCCGCTGTGGCGACCAAAATGAAAATGAATGAATTAATGAATATTCATTATATTCAGTGGTATAAAATGACCAGTAATATTGCTTACAGTATCTCAAAAATTTCTGTGACAATATATCGCATAAAAAATTCCTTATTATGAGAGGTCTAAATGTGTTACTAATGAAGTTACTGTTTTTTTCAGTTACGAGTTTCCCCAGTTATAATGCCATTACCATTAATGAGTTCCATTATATAGTTGATATATGATTTGCAATTGAGCTCACTGAAGTGGTTCTGGTGTGTGTGTGTGTGTGTGTGTGTGTGTGTGTGTGTTACAGGGGGAGTGGGTTCATAACTGATGATGATTGGTATTTGTTTGTGTAGGGGTGAGACAACCACATAACTGATGATTCTTGATATTCTTGATATTTATTCACTGGGATAAACCCCTTGAGATGTACCATCTCATTTTCAAGGGGGTCCCACAACTAATCGCAATCACATAACACAACACCAAAAGACAAAAACAAGACATAACTTACACAACATCCAAGACACATAACACACACACAAAAAAAAAATAATAATAATAATAATTGAAAGGGAGGGAAGGGGAAAATAGCACACATACCTACATCTACACATATACATAGTACAAAAAATACATATACATGCAGACATAAATATATATATACACATATACGTACCTACATACACACATATACATATATGTAAGAGTACAAATCAGTGTATCAAAACAACACATAAGTACTAACTTACTCAGGAAAAACAAGTACAAACCAAAGTAAAATATGATAACAGAGTTTGCTTAAAGACTTTAAAGGATGTAATGGATCGAATGTTCGCAGGTAAATTATTCCAATCTGTTGGACCCTTAAACATAAAAGCTCTTTTACCAATAGATTTTTTACAACGTGGAACAGAAAAATAAGTCTGAACAGAATGTCTGACTTGATAATTTAAGGAAAGAAATATAAAATATTGTTGTAAATAATAAGGATACTCAAAATGGATACATTTAAATATAAATTGAAGCCAATGAATGTGTCGTCTTATGTGCAGAGATGGCCACTGAAGCAGATCATACATTAAACAATGATGTGTATAAAACGAACAACCCAGAACAAATCTGCAGAGTCTATTATATGCTGTATTAAGGGGAGCAAGATCTGATTTAGATGCACTCTGATAAACAATATCACAATAATCAAAAATTGGCAGAATAAGTTGAACAGCAAGTTTCTTGCGAACACTAAGTGAAAAACAATGCCTAGATCGATAGAGGGTATTAATTCCAAAATTTACTTTTCTTACAATATGATTAATGTGTGATTTAAAGGAAAGTTCAGAATCAAGCCACACTTCAAGGTATTTAATCATATCAACCTTACCCAAAGAAGTACCATCATTACAAAATATAGAATAGGAGTAACTTTTTGATTTAAGTTTACGTCTGGAACCAAAAACCATAATGTAAGACTTGGTTTTATTAAGCACTAATTTATTATCTAACAGCCAATTTTGTAAGAGATTGAAATCATACTGAAGGGACAACTGAATTTGTAAGACATCAGAATTAGACACATATATGACAGTGTCATCAGCATAAAGTTGAACACTACACTTATTGAGAATTAGCGGTAAATTATTAACATAAATAGAAAAAAGAAGTGGTCCAAGTATTGAACCCTGAGGAACACCTCTTTCTTGAACCAAAAAATCCGAGCTAAACCCATTTAATACTACACATTGCTTTCTATTATGCAAATAGGCATTAAACCACATAATTGCATTTCCAGAGAGACCAATCGCACAAAGCTTATCTAATAATAAATATCGATCAACTAAATCAAAAGCTTTGGACAAATCAAGAAAAATAGCACCTGTTAGTTTACCCTCATCGGCTGCAGCAAACAAATCATTAGTAAACTTAAGTAATGTAGAAGTTGTAGAGTGATTAGACCTAAAACCAGATTGATAAGGAGATAAAATATTGTTGCCACTTATATAGTCTGAAAGTTGTCTATAAATTAACTTTTCAAAAACTTTAGCAATAGAGCATATAATGGAAATGGGTCTGTAATTATTGATATTAAGTACATCACCACCCTTGTAAAGTGGGATAATGCGTGCACTCTTCCAAATGGATGGTATTTCACATGTAGACAATGACAAATTAAACAACTCAGCAAGTGGATACATAATAATATGAGAAGACAGTTTAAGAAACTTGTTATCAATACCATCCAGGCCAGCACCTCTACTCCCACTTAATTCCTTAATAACATTCTGAATTTCGGTAGGTAAAATATTCCTAAACTGAAAACAATTATTACAAGAAAAAGTCTCATATACGGTACCAATATTCAGATTAGAATTAGGTACTAATGTGGAACAAACAGACGAAAAATGCTGATTAAATGATTGAACAATACTTAAAGGGTCATGTAAAATTATATTATTCACTTTAATTTGATTGATAGAATTTTTGTTAGAAGTACTAAATATGTCTTTTATTTTATTCCAAAAATACTTGGGATTCCTACCATGCTGAAGAAGATAATCCTTATAATAAATAGATTTAGCATTTCGTACTTTGGTCTTGCTCAAATTTCTCAAATGTCTATATACCTCCCAATCAGCATTGCTTCTTGTCTGGCGAAATATTGCCCATGCTTTATCCCTTTGCCTAAAGAGACTAAGAAGTTCAGAATTAATCCAGGGGAGATGATTGCCCCTAACCCTAATTGTCTTCAAGGGGGCATGCTTGTCCACAACATTAATGAACTCTGTATAAAAAAAATCCCATGCATCTTGTACAATAGGAATTAAGTTCAGTCTTCCCCAATTAATAGAAATCAAATCATTTAAAAATAAATTTAAATTCATTTTTTTATATTGTCTGATTTTAATTAGTCTAGGAGGTACTTTTGGTAATTTAATTTTCCATACACAAAAAATAATACAATGATCACTAAAGCAGTCAGACAGCACACCAGCCCTCAAAAACCTATCAGGATGTGAAACAAGTATCCAGTCAAGAAGTGACTGGGTTCTGGCGGTAACTCTAGTAGGCTCATTAATTAGCTGAGTAAGATTTAAACTATTCATTAAATTTTTCTCCTTAGCAGACGATTTATCTAACCAATTTTTATTGAAATCACCAAGTAATATA
This sequence comes from Danio albolineatus, assembly GCA_903798035.1. Classification (NCBI taxonomy): domain Eukaryota; kingdom Metazoa; phylum Chordata; class Actinopteri; order Cypriniformes; family Danionidae; genus Danio; species Danio albolineatus. The sequence goes on along the minus strand of CAIGQQ010033947.1, from coordinate 8,738 downwards.
ATTTCATTTTTACCAAAAATAGAATTAATTGTTGCAATCAAGGAATTAAACGACTCTAATGGTGACGAGGGCGGTCTATAAATACTTCCAATAGTTATACTTTTATTCAAATGGAGAATAACCTTAACAAAGATGCACTCACAATATAAGGAATCAACTGAGGGTTTAACCAACTCAGAAACGAGACCAATAGAAACATAGATAGCCACACCTCCACCCCTAGAGCACCTGTCATATCTATAAAGAACATAATTAGTTAGATTTATTTCACTATCTGAAACACTGCTGTTTAGCCATGTCTCAGAGAGTGTAATAATATCCGGCTTGTTTAAATCGACCCACACACGAAGTAAATCAATTTTACTCACAAGACTTCTAACATTCAAATGAATAATTTTTAACCCTTTAACCTCATCCATCCTGAACATACAATATAACAACACTGACCCAATATATAATCATAAGATAATATCCTCCCAAAAAGAAGCAAAAAAAAAAAAAAAAAAACACAGATACAAACAAAACAAAAAATAAGACACAAAAAACCCCACATGAATACATTAAAACACTGACAACAACTAAACACAAAAAAACCTCAAAGCTACTCAAGAACGACCCAGCTACCCCAGACCCCATAACCAGAGTATTCCAGTGAGCAAACAAAAAAAACCATTAGATACTCAACTCAAGCATTAGTCAAAATATTAATAATAATAATGATAAAGTAAATTACAACAATATTTCTTTCAACCCAAATGATAATAATAATAATAATGTATGCCTGATACCACAACATAGCTAATTATTAATATAACAAAAAATAACAATAATAAATAATAATAATAAAAAATATACTAATAATATAATCATCATCAAGCCGCAAATTCAAGCAGCCAAATCAAGCAGTCAAATCAGGCAGTCATGTACTGTGAGGATCTAAGATGACATAAAAGCAGCTTCAGCTTCTTTATAACAATTGAAACTTTGCTGCTTACCATCAACAATAACACATAACGAGCAAGGATAGCGGAGAAAGTATTTCATATTGAGTTCACGGAGCTTACGTTTAACAGGATCAAAGCTCCTACGCTTCTTCGTCAGTTCAGCGCTAAAGTCCGGATAGATATATATACGCGTCCCGTTGTAATCCAATTTCTTATCCCTCGCAAGGCGAAGAATCTTCAACTTGTCTTGAAAATTAAGGAGCTTAACCATAACAGGCCTCGGACTAGCTCTGCCGCTTTGACGAATTGTCGGTGTGCGATGAGCCCATTCGATAACCGGAGGAGTGGGAAAGTTATCCCGACCGAAAAGTTGCGCAATCAACCGGGGCATAAAACCAGTAATGTCCTTGCCCTCCGACGACTCCAGCAATCCAACAAAACGAAGATTATTTCGACGACTTTGATTCTCCAAATCATCAACTTTATCGATCAGGTAGGAATTGTCTTTCTTTAATTGTTGAATCTGAGTAACACACGCTTGCACGTTATCTTCATTAGCAGAAACACGCTGCTCCAACAAGCCAACCTGATCTCCCAAAGTATCCAGAGAATTCTGAATGTTGCTCAAGCTGCCATGAATAGACTCAGTTTTTGTATCAAAATGAGACAGCATATCAGTCTTAATCTGATGAATAGCATCCCACAAAGTTTGTAACGTGATGTGCCGCTCATCCATTGTTATAAAGCAAAACAAACAAACAACGGAGAACACGTTACTAAACACGTAGCTGCGACTTGATGAAAACGATCCAAAGATAGAGAGAAAAAAGGAAACAAGCATATCGATCCAAAAAGGGATATTTCATACAGCTACTATCATAGCAAAAAGGCTTGAGTTGTGAAACACGTTCACTCACGCTGCGGCCATCTTGAAAGGCATCTTGATTGGCTAAAAACGGCAGCTGTTGCTTTCAAATGGGTTACAAGATGTAAAGTAAGTCTCTGATGTCCCTAGAATGTGTATGTGAAGTTTCAATATATTCATATAGATAGATAATAATGATAATAATAATAATAATAATAATAATAATAACAACTTTGATCTTGTCATCTGATCATCTGATCTCAAAAAACGACTGAACTCTTCGAAACTAATGAACACTCTCTGATGTCTTCTTTTAGTACTTTAGTATTACATCCTCTGTTTTCGACATCTGTTTGGACATCTGTTGGTAGCAGGCAAGAACTCAAGGACGACACGGTCCCTCACTTCAGGAACTTGAGGACCGAACAAACACAAGTGTTTTTCATGCTGCTTGACCTGTTAGTGAGCCTATAGGCCTGCTTTCATAATGAGATCAAAGATCTGGCAGCATCTTCTAACACCTGCATTTGCTAAAACATTCAGCCGGAGGGCAATGCCAGCGCAGCGGACCAGCGCCAGTGGCTAATGAAAGCACACAATCAACTTCATCACTTTCAACTCTGCCCATTTTAGCCTTGAAGTTTTGCAAGAGTTGGTCTTGTGTTTACAACTTCAGCTGCATCATGTTAGCTGACTTTCTGTTTCTGTGTACTGGGAAAAATTACTACAGTCCAATATATGAAAACAGCATGATGAGTGTTGAGGTGAATAATTGTTTTAGATGGTAAGATGATTAGAAGATGTAACCGTAATTTTAAAAAATTCAACAAAATACTTGTGATTCATCATAACTGGACTAATCAGTGGATGGATCTATTAAAGGGATAGTTCACCCAAAATTAGGGGTGGGCGATGTCAACCAATTTGGCATCGTACGATGTCTAATGTGAAACATCACGATGGACGATGGCATTGCTGTCATGGTGGCAGTGAATTCATTATTTATGAATAATTAATCAATTCAAAACGAATTCATTATTTGTAGCCTACCATTTCAACTGACCAACATGGTCTTTGTTTTACCCATAACCAAATCATAAATAAATAAAGTTAAAAATTAACTTAAATAAAAAAAAATAAAAATAAAGTTACGCACAAATTACCACCTGTTAATCACTTTTTCCGCGGGACTCTGGCATGAATAGGCAGAGTGATCTGTGTCGTTATAATGAGTCAACAAACTTGGTTGGTAAAAAAGGTGCAAAACCAACAGGATCCAACCAACAATATCTGAGGGTTTCACTAAAATAGCTAAATACAATCGTGAAAGCGAAAGGTTGAAGCAGTGTACTGCTGCTGTGACACGTTACCTGATAGATTCAAAAGACCGAAGAGTCATTAGATATACACATGATTAATTAAATATCACATTTAACAACTATAGTGAGACGCGATCCAGCAGTACATCCTTGATAAACTGTCCGATGTACACTGCTCTTTGGGGTTTTGTGCTCAAAGCACCTGCTGACTGCCTGGAGCTCCGATGTGCACATATGCTAAAGCGCATGACAGAGTGTGGGTGCGTGTGTGTGCACGTGATGTGCGTTTTCAGTGGCAGTGTGGACAGAGGGCTGTTCAGAAATGCTAGATGAAACGCCAGTGTGGCTGTGGATAATTTTTATTCTAAAATGCCATTTTAAAACTAAGATGTATTAGTGTAAACGGAGCCTAAATGTGTATTTTTCGTGAGTGGGTTGCTGCTACGACAGAGGCGGGGTGGAGGATCGCAATGCCGGCTCGGAATCGTGATGTCAATCGGCCATCGCGGTGAACGATGGCATCGTCTATTGACCCAATCCTACCAAAAATTTAACATTTCCTCAGCATTTACTCACACTCAAATGTTCGAAACTTGTATGAATTACTCTCTTCTGTTGAACACAAAAGAAGATATTTTGAAGAAGATATTTCTGAAGAGTGTTGGAAACAGGCAAAAAATTTGCAAAAAATAATATGGAAGGCCGTGGCATAAGGCTAGACGGGCTATTTATAGTGAGTTTGGGAAAATCTGATTAGTTTACTAATGATTACAGATGAGAGACCAGCTGTGATTAATCATATCACATGCTCCTCTCGAAATTAGTTTCAAGAGTTCCCACTTAGATATGCTTAGCGTTTATAGCAAGTTTGTCCCGGGAGAGAACCCTGGGAGAGCATGCTGTCCCGGGAGAGAACCCTGAGCTCGGAGATACTTAAGCCCAAGGCTCCCGCCCAGTCAATAAGCATATAAGGGGATCTGAGATCAGGTAGGGCTCGAGAGCTCCCCTTAGAAAAGGGAGGAAAAGGAGGAGATGGGGTGGAAGAGGGGATTCTTTCAAAACGCAAATAGAGCATTAGGGAAAAAAAACGATCCATTTACAGTAAACTAGGATCGCTATGATTGGATTATTACAGATTACAGATGTAATTCACTTGTGAAACTTCACTTAACACAGGGTTATGGAAATTGGAAAGCCCCACTAATGTTGCTCACTTTGCAAAAAACAAACAAACACAAGCATGGCTTGAGAGTCCAAAAGCATTGACTTTATGATGCCTCTTACAATACAGTAACTCTTTCCTCCTTCGCCACATCCCACAACTTTCTTATTAGCTGATGATTTGGCCTCCTTTTTACACACAAAACCACTAATATTAGCAGTTTGTTTCCCACATTGTTCAGCCAAAATCACCACAGTAGGGGGAACCAGAGCTCCCGAACATGTGGAGAACATGCAAACTTCACACAGAAATGCCAACTGACCCAGCTGGAACTCAAAGCAGCAACCTTCTTGCTGTGAGGCAACAGTGCTAACCACTGAGTCACCGTGTCACCCCTCTTTTTTAGAGTTTCTGTAATAAATAACAACACCGAATAACTTGCATGAGTTAAAATGTAACATTATATGAAACTTAAGTCTTTTTATTTATGTCTTAGGATCTTACGATAAACACATTTCTTATGATTACATTAGATGTAAGATGTTTATTTGGTGCTATAACTAGTAGTAAATGAATGGCAGCTTTGATAACGAAGCTCCAACACAGTATTCATTTCGTTCCTCATCAAAGAGTGTCAAAACAGCATTTGTTGTTGGAAATTTCTGATAAAACAGGCAGAATTTGAACTAGCCTGTAAGTTATGAGTTTGGGTTGGTCTTTGTTCCCAAGAACAAGCCACATCTCTGTTCTATTAATCCCTGCATACCGAGCGCTTCTGATATGAGAAAAACAGTCACCAAGAACATCAAAGTATGGCCATAGGGAGCAAACTCAACCCTGCGGGGCAGTTTTTACTCATGCTGATTGGAATATGTTCAAAGGGGCTGATACATGCTGAGATTACACTGATGAATATGCATTATCCATCACTGGCTACATCAGCAGGTGGCTGGATAAAGTTGTCACCAGAGCGATCACTTCAATTCTCTGCTAAAGACTGTATACAGATTTGTCTGTTCTAGTGTTTACTACACTGCTTTTTAGTTGCCGGATTGAATAGTGTTGAATTTAGAGTTGAGGAAGTCAGAGTGTAATCTGAATCAAATGCTTTGTGATATGATTCATGTACAGGTTCTTTTAATGAATCACTTAATGAATTTCACTGATTCGATAAACTTTAAGTTAAATCAAATTTAACCTGTTTCATTTTGAGACTGAAGTCAGTGTGAGGTTTATGGAACCTAAAATATCATATTGTTTTGATATGTGTGCATGTTATTGTGCATTTGTTTAAAAGTCTGGGGATGGAATAGGATTTATGTTTTTTTTTTTCTTCAGTAGTTTCTTCTCATGTGGTAATCAAAGTTGCATTTATTTGATAAAAATACAGTAAAACATCAATATGTGTTTATATTAGAGTACAGTTTTTCTGTCAGTGGCGGTCAAACATTAATGCTTCTTTTGTAAATTCCTCAATGAATTTATTATACGTATACATATATAGTAATCAACGTTTGAAGTGGATCAAAACATTTCATCAGCGTCATCTTAAAACTCTGCAACAACACCAATTCTTGTCTTAAACCGAAAGTTGAACCAACTTAAAATAATAAAGCAACCTATCACACACACTTGAATGAGTTAACTCAACAAACGGTCTGAAGAAGCCAGGTAACTCAAAATATTTTGTTACAACTAAAACTATCATGTTTACCCAACAAATAACAAAACAAAATTTATTTTGTGTTCTGAACAAGTGGGACAGACTGATCCATTATACCTTCACTAATATATTTTAGCATTCAAATTAAATGCGCAAGACAAATCAATTAACTTATTATTATATATATATATATATA
>CAIGQQ010033946.1:0-11124 GCA_903798035.1 Danio albolineatus | reverse complement strand
GCTGTGGCGACCCCGGATTAATAAAGGGACTAAGCCGAAAAGAAAATGAATAATTCAATATATTTATACACAATTCTCTTTAATATTACAGCTTTATCTATTTAAATACATTTTAAATAATAATAATATTTTCAAATACTTTTTGGGGTTATTTTGTATTCATTTATATAAAACTATATAGTTATGTAGTGATAATAGTCCAATATAGTCTAATAAAGACTTCAGCATTACTTGTGTTTTTTAAGTCTTATTTGTTGCTTTATAATCAATATAAATTTATAATTTATTGTTTGGATTTGATTGCTCACACTTGGCAGGTTTGATTCAGTTAAATGGATTGTTCACCCAAAAATCTGTCATTTCAGCATTTTGTCTTCATGCTCAAGTACACTCAAAAAGTGATGTTTGCTGAAACAACAAAATTATTCAGGTTTTTTGTGACAACTTAATTGTTTTTGTCAACTTAATATTGTAAAAAAAACATCAAACTAATCCAATACAAGAACATCTGTTTACTTTATCTATATTTAATATACACCATTAGTTTATATTAACCCAAAAAATGCCCTTTGTATGTCATACAGTATATTATCTATCTATCTATCTATCTATCTATCTATCTATCTATCTATCTATCTATCTATCTATCTATCTATCTATCTATCTATCTATCTATCTATCTATCTGTCTGTCTGTCTGTCTGTCTGTCTGGCTGTCTGTCTGTCTGTCTGTCTGTCTGTCTGTCTGTCTGTCTGTCTGTCTTAACAACTTATTTCCCACCAACCTAACATAAACATTAGGTTTGATTTTGTAGTTTAGGATTGTGTTTAATTGCTGTGTGTGTGTGTGTGTCGTAATTTGTGTGTAGTTATTATTTATAGATTCGTAAATGTACTTGTTTTGTTATTGCTTTCTTTATCAATATGGCTTGAACTTTTTCGATTTTATTTTATTATTAAAACATACCCAATACACCCCCCCCCCCCCCTTTTTTTTTTTTTTTTTTGTTTCATCGTGCCTACTTACCGAATAAAGTGTGCCAACCTGCCCCGCTGTAGGGGGAGCGGTGGTCGCGTGTGTCCGGTCGGTGTGGGACGCCTAGTGGACTGAGAGCTCAACACACGAACTTCTGTCAGCCCTGTGTTTTCAGTCGCAGCCACGAGCCGAAGATACCGGAGAAACTCACAGCCAGTCGCGCTCAATTCAGCCTTTTATAGCCGCTACCGACCGCGTCGTGACGGACGCACGACATTCAGATCAACGCGACCGGGGCTCGTTCACGATTTATTGATCGCCGGTGCAGGCGTGCGCGCGTTTAATGGATTAAAATGTGAATCTGTGAGTTTACTTTGCAGCAAAGGTAAGAGCTAGTCGCGTGCACGTCTTTACACTCAATGAGCCCAGTCTGTTTAGGACTGCATCTTTTCCGTGTCTAGTATGAGTCGTTTCTTAAATAACTTTGAATTGATAATCTCTCTCTCTCTCTCTCTCTCTGTGTGTGTATGGTCATCCTGTTAGCAGCTTCTCACACAACACTAATGTGATCAAATAAAAGCAGTGTCATGTGAATATGACATGCACAGCTGCACAGAAATGATGCTCAGAAACCTATTACACTGCATTCCTGCTGCTGTTGCATTATGCATGTGGAGTACCTGAGAAACTAGCAGATTTTCTGACTGTAATGTGTCTCATATCAGAATAATGCAGTCAGTTCTGGAGGATCACTGTCTGCCGTTTTCAATCTAGAATCAACAGAGGTTAATAATCGAGCGTCGTTCATTCCTACAGGTTTAGTTTGTGTGGTAATGTTTTAAAGCTGTCTCTCTCTCTATTTCTGTTCTCTTCAGGCTGATTTCTGACTGACATCATTCACCAGGCAGATCAGGATTTTAAAGATGGAGTTCTGGATTTTGGCTGTGTGTCGGATCAGCTTGATGTTGACATTGATGTCATCCACTGGACAGGTCAGTAAGCGAGACTATCACTGTGATTTTTGCAGCATTGCTTGTGTTTTTTAAGTCTTATTTGTTGCTTTGTAAGTTGCTTTGTAATCTACTTTATTGTTTGGAGTTGGTTGTTCACACTTAGCAGGTTTGATTCAGTTAAATGGATTGCTCACCCAAAGATCTGTCATTTCCACACATTTTCCTTATGCTCAAGTACACCCAAAAACGATATAATAATAATAATAATAATAATAATAATAATGAATTTTATTTATATAGTGCATTTCAATAGCTCAAGGACACTTTACAAAAAATGTAACAAAAAGAGATAGTACAAGCAGACATTGAAAGAAACAAGTAGAGACAACATTAGATTCACACACATACAGAAAGTCAAATATAACAACTTGGGAATACAAAACAAGACCTAAAAGACATGTATGCAGAGTACAGGTGGATCAAACAAAGCGGTCAGTTTATCAAATTAGTAGTGCAGCATTCAGAAAACAAGTGAGTTTTACGTTTTGATGTTTACTACTTATTTAAAATGAGCTGAAACAACATAATTCAGTTTTTTGGGGGGGGCAATTGAATTGTTTTACGTTCAATCAACTTAAAACTGTAAAAACAAACAAAAAACATTAAGTTAACTAAATGGATTTTGTGTGAAGGGGTTGTGTGAAACCCAGATTTTTTTTACAGTGGACAGTCAAAAAAGGATGTTTGCTATTTGTTCAAACTATGTTTTTAAAGGTGCCGTATACTGCATTGGTTTAATAAGTTCAATTGGTCTCTGATGGCTTTCTTAGATTTAAAATAATCTCCAGAAATTGTTTTATAAGCTCATTTATTACTCCATAAAATGCTCATAGAATCAAAAGATGCATGATTGACCATATATGGTTCGTGTCGTGAAAATTAATGAGCCCAGCTCTGACCTGCCTCTCTTACAGACACACACACAGCATGATGTATGCTGAACACGGACAAATATAAACCCATCAGAGTAACGTTAACCTATTTTGCTCACCAGATCTGCTGTGGATGAAGACTAATAATAACTAAACTTGACAAAAGAGAGTGATAGAGATGTTTCGCATTGTATTTTGAAGCCACAGTCAAAGAAAAGAAAGCCAGGAATTAATATCAATATCTGCATGAACATATGACATTTGAGCTGAGTTATTTGACATTATTTAGAAGTCTAAAAGTGTTTATTGAAACACACACATTAAATTACACAATAGATGTATCTAAACATACCTTACGCCTTTTCAGAGTGGAGATGAATAAATGTATAAACTGTAAATCTTGCATTTTGCGTCCTGAGGTGAATGTCTGGTGCTGTTGTTCCCCAGTAACGCTTTAAAATAACTAAGAGAGGAAATTTATCATTGTTGTCTCACTAGAAAATGTTGGTGCTTATCAAACGCAGCATGCGCCATGCATTTTGTTTTAATCTCAGAGCTTGATGAAATGGTTGCTCATCAGGTCCAGATGAATGACCTAAAGTAGACATACATGCAAATGATGAGGGCATGGCCTGTGAGTCTCATCACAGTTTGTTATGTCTTCTTATTGGCCCGTTGTCCACCGGGGTTTTACACTTTACATGAAAATGAGGAAACAGTGGTGTCTGAGGCTCACAGTATGCCCATTTCCATATAATGGTCTTTTATTATTCTACTATGCCTTGATATACCCAGATTTTCATTATGCACCTTTAAAATGAGCTGAAACAGCACAATTCTTCAGTTTTTTTAGGACAACTTAATAGTTTTATGTTCAATTCACTTAAGTGAGTAAATACTGATAGGTTAACTTAATTCCTTTATGTTGTCCCAACACAAATCGATTATGTGGAACCCATCATTTTTTACTCTGTACGTTCAAAACAATACAATCTGAAGAATGTTGGAAACCAGCAGCCATACTACAGAGGTCAATGGCTGTTTTTGTTCCAGCATTCTTTATTATATCTTCATTGTGTTCGATGCTAGTCGAGTATGAGTAAGTGATGACAGAACGTTCAATTTTGGGTGAACTGACCCTTTAAAGCTAATTCAATTCAGTTGTGTATATATATAAATGCTACCATCTGAACCTTGGTGTGCTCTGAGCAGGTGTATAGAGAGTGTTGAAAAGAGTGCCGAGAGTGCGGTTTGATTGAAATGCGAGCACAACATGGTCAAAGACATCTAAACAGACTAAAAACAGAATATGATGTTGCAAGATGTGACCATGACAAGGACAGAATGCCTAAGCATAGCTGTTTTTTCTCACATTGTTCAATATAAGTGTAAGACATGCTTCTCCTTGCAGCAGATTGTGTTTTGTGTGTTTGATGAAGGAATTTCTGTTACTGTTTTGCTCTTCATGAGATTTTAAATGCTAAAAATGCCATCACATGCATGCACATGCACCGCAAACAGCATTGTCTTGCATAGATCAATCTAAAAATGTCATAAAAGCTACATTATGTTTAATTTTTTTGTCGTTTGATGTTAGTCTTAAAAAATGAAAGTGCTAATGCTAAGCTAAGTGGTGTGTTTTGTGTGGATAAGCTCCTAAAAGAACTGTCTTTGAAAAGAGGCTCATTTGTAATGCTTCTAGAGCTAAACAGTTGTGTTTTGTCACTTTTTAATCCATTAATCTCATCTCTTAGCTTAGCTTAGCATAGATTATTGAATCAGATTAGACCATTAGCATTTTGCTCAAAAATGACCAAAGCTTTTCTCCTGTTTAAAGCCTGACTCTTCTGCAGTTACGCAGCACTGTTAGCTAGTTATCTAGCTGGGGACCATTTTCAGGAGGTGCATAATATTCCTGAGCTATTGTACGGCAGCAATGTTCTTTGATTATTATGCCAGAATGAGAGTATGGCTCCTAGCGATAACAGCATAGAAAATATAAACTTAAAATTTTCTGTCAGCATTAGTATACGATGTAACTGGAGAAGAGCTTTAAATAGGGAAAGTATTAAAACTCTTTTTAGAAATTTTTGAGCGAGATGCTAATGGTCTAATCTGATTCATTGACTTATGCTAAGCTAAGCTAAAAGTGCTCCCGCCAGACTCGGAGATTGGCTGAATGAATTCAAAAATGGTAAAACTCAACTGTTTAACTCTTGTGGGGTTGTACAATTAGCTTATATCCAAAAAAGTGGAGGGTTTTTAAAGCCAATTAATGCGTTTTTGGGGGCAACATGATGGCTCAGTGGTTAACACTGTCACCTCACAGCAAAAAGGTCGCTGGTTCAAGTCCGGCTGGGTCAGTTGGAATTTTCTATGTGGAGTTTGCATGTTTTCCCCGTGTTGGCATAGGTTTCATGCGGTACAGGTCAATTAATTAAACTTAATTGTTTGTAGTGTATGTGTGTGTTTGTATGTATGTGATGTTTCCCAGTACTGAGTTGTAGCCAGAAGGGCATTTGCTGTATAAAATATATGCTGGATAAGTTGGTGGTTCATTCCGCTGTGGGTGACCCTTGATGAATAAAGGACTAAGCCAAAGGAAAATGAATGAATAATGCATTTTTTTTTTGCATTGACTAACAAAATACAATAATGTGCCATTTTTTTATTCCACACAGCAGCATCGTCTGCTCATTTGTACAGTGATTTGTTGTCTTCTGATTAAATGTTGTTGAGTTTTGAGTGAAATATAAAGTTTTGGGGCGGCATGATGGCTCACAGCAAGAAGGTCCCGGAAAAACATGTTCTCCACGTGTTGGTGTGGGTTTCCTCTGGGTGCTCCGGTTTCCCCCACAGTCCAAAGACATGCACTATAGGTGAATTGGATTAACTAAATTGTCCGTAGTGTGTGTGTGTGTGTGTGTGTGTGAGAGAGAGAGAGAGAGAGAGAGAGAGAGAGAGGGAGAGTGTGTGTGTATGGGTCTTTCCCAACACTGGGTTGCAGCTGGAAGGGCATCTGCTGCGTAAAACGTATGCTGAAGTAGTTGGTGGTTCATTCTGCTGTGGCGACCTCTGAAATAGTCACTAAGCAGAAGGAAAAGGAATCAACCAATGTAAATTGACGACTTTAAAGGTGATTTTCTAAGAATTGACTATTTTTTTCAACTCTCAGATTCCAGATTTTCAAATAGTTGTTCCTCAGCCAAATACTGTCCTATAATATAAGGAAAAGTCTTTAAATAATTTTCAGTTGTGTTAACAGTGGTGCTGCTCATTATTTTTGTGTGATGAAAAGATGTATATTATTTAAAGTTTTATTACAATGTGAAAATCTTTACTGTCCCTTTTGATCAATTCAGTCCATCTCTTAGAAATAAAATTAATTATCCATTTTCATCCACATTTCTGGGGTCGGCTCGCGGGGGCAGCAGTCTTTGGAAAGAACCTCAGACTTCCCTCTCCCCAGACACTTCCTCCAGCTCCTCCAGGAGGATCCCGAGGCATTCCCAGGCCAGACGAGAGACATAGTCCCTCCAGCGTGTCCTGAGTCTTCCCTGAAGCGTCTTACCGGTGGGACATGCCTGGAACACCTCCCTAGGAGGCATCCGAAACAGATGCCTGAGCCACCTCAGCTGACTTCTCTCGATGTGGAGGAGCAGCAGCTCTACTCCGAGCTCCTCCCGGGTGTCAGAGCTCCTCACCCTATCCATAAGAGTTTGCCCTGCCACCCTGTGAAAGAAACTCCTTTTAGCCGAATGTGTCTGAGATCTTGTTCTTTCAGTCATGACCCAAAGCTCATGACCATAGGTGAGAGTAGGAACATAGATTGACCAGTAAATCGAGAGCTTTGCCTTTCGTCTCAGCTCCATCTTTACCATAACAGACCAGAACATTGAACGCATTACTGCTGCCGCTGCATCAATCTGCCTGTCAATCTCACGTTCCATCCTTTCCTCACTTGTAAACAAAACCCCAAGAGACTTAAGCCCCTCCATCTGCGGTAAGGAGTTTCCTCCAACCTGGAGAGCCAGCCAGATTATATAAATAACAAAATGTTCTTTCTGATCAACTCTTTGTGATCAGAAACTTTTAAATTGTGTATTATTTTCTGCCAATTAGTTTGAATTGCTTCGTTCCCAATCTGCATGAGCCATTAAAACACTCAAACAACCCATTAATTCAGCTGTTTGAGAGCAAACATTGAATACAGGTGATACATTTACAGACTAAACTCAAACATTTGTCTCAAACGTCGACTCAAATCTCCTCATAGTCATGCAGGTCCAAAGGGAATCTTTTTCTATAAGGAGCAGGCTATATATAGAGCGCTGGTGTGGATGTTAATGGAAGCGCTGGCATGGAGGTGGACGCCAGCCTAATCCGTAACAATAGGGCCACTCGATAACAGCAATTTACACCAGAGAGCTGCCACCTAAAGTGGTCAAATCTCTTTGTCCCGCGCCCGCCGGTACATGAATAACGACAGCTGAAACTCAAGCCCTCGCTTTGTGGCTGAACGAAATGCAAGTGGAAAGCAGGTAGCAGGTACAGTATAGCGCAAGCAGTGCACGCTGGGATTGAGTTACAGCCGGCCACGTCGAGCACCGTTTTCCATACACACACACACCATTTGGCCAGTGTCATTCATTCAGTTTGTGCAGAAGCTGACAGCCAGCGCCTTTTTCTTTAGGTTCGAGTGGAAGCTAAATCTACAATGTTTATTTGGCTAGCGCACGCTGTTCTTCTTAAGGTGAATAATTAATCGGTCCAAGTTAGTCTTATTTGGTAATCTTCAATCAAAGTTTGACCATTTGCTTCTGTGTTTGGTGTGTCAGCCGTTCTCTGATGTCAGTTTGACCAGCCACTATACTTTTAGCCACGCCCCTGTAACCATTAGTTTGCTATGAGGGAATGATGCGCAACAAGAAAGCCCCACCCCTTACTCAATATTCAAGTTGGAAGTACATCAACACGCTGAAGTTTCAGCAACTTCTGGTTCATTCATTCATTTTTCTTCAGCTTAGTCTCTGATTTATCAGGTGTAGCCACAGCAGAATGAACCACCAACTATTTAGCATATTATATGGCATATGTTTTACACAGCGTATGCTTTAAAGCAGGGATGTCAAACTGAATTCCTGGAGGGCCGCAGCCCTGCACAGTTTAGTTCCAACCCTGCTTCAACACACTCACTGGTAGGTTTCAAACAAGCCTGAAGGACTCAATTAGTTTGATCAGGTGTGTTTAATCAGGGTTGGAACTAAAAGTACTCCAACCAAACCGAAGATCAACTGAACGGATTTAGACATGATGAAACTCAACTGTTTAACTGTAGGGCAGGGGTGGGCAAACTTGATCCTAGAGGACCGGTGTCTTGCACAGTTTAGCTCCAACTCTAATCAAATACAGATCACTTATAGATTTCTTATAGATTTCACAGATCACTTATAGATTTCTAGTGATCTTGAAGACACTGATTAGCATGTTCAGTTGTGTTTGATTAGTATTGGAGCTAAACTGTGCAGGACACCGGCCCTCCAGGTCTGAGTTTGCCTGCCCGTGCTCTAGGGGAATTATAAAATGAGCCCTTTTTTTAAGTAGAGCGTTTATTTAAATACTGCATTTTAGTGATCTTTTAAGCACTAATTGGTGTTGGATTAGCTTATCGACTGATGTTGTAATGTGCGCAATTTGATGCATAAAAAAATTGTATTCAAATTTTGTCAAACTGCTTATGATGACTATGTTACTACTAAAATATTTACAAATTTATTGGACAAACACTGAACAACCATTAAAATTTATTCAAATATTAGGTGTCTATTAAAATAAATAAAAAACTATTCAAATAATATAAAATCTATTCAAATATTAGGTATATTAAAATAAAATAAACTGTGCAGGGAGGCGGCCCTCCAGGAACTGAGTTTGACATCCCTGCTTTTAAAGGGTTACTTTAAAGGGTTAGTTCACCCAAAAATTTTAATTCAATCCCCTGAGACCTTTGTCCATCTTCAGAAAACAAATTCAGATATTTTAAAGCAAATCCTGAGCTCCTTTGTCCAGTTTTATGACTGTTATGTCATCACAAATTTGCCAAATAGACCATTTTGAGGGATGTAAACAAAAACAATGGTCCCAATGTGTTTCCTGTTTTACATTTTTCATTTCTATAGCTTCCGAGAATTCAGAAAGAGCCACATATTGATAATGTTAGCATAGTTGTTTCAACAATAAGCTATGACTGAATTGCCTCTTGTTATAGTAATGAAATAGTTTGATAACAAGCAGGAAATGTTTATGGGCCAATGACATAACCACTTTTAAATGGTCTATAACCATTCGAACAAGACATTAAAGGGATAGTTCACCCCAAAACTGACTTTCTTTCTTCTGTTGAACACGAAAGAAGATAATAAAAAAAAAATGCTGGTTGCTGGCACCGATAGTCTTCCATATTATTATTTTTTTGTCGCAGCAACCAGCTTTCTTCAAAATATTTTCTTTTGTGTTGAAGAAAGAAACTCGTAAAGGTTTAAAACTTACAATAAATGATGAGGTAATTTAGCTCCAATACTAATCAAACACACCTGAACGTGCAAATTAGTGTCTTCAAGATCACTAGAAATCTATAAGTGTGATCTGTGATCTGTGTTTGATTAGAGTTGGAGCAAAACTGTGCAGGACACCGGCCCTTCAGGATTAAGTTTACCAACCCTTGCCCTAGAGTTAAACAGTTGAGTTTCATCATTTCTAAATCCATTCAGTTGATCTCCAGTTTGGTTGAAGTACTTTTTAGCTTAGCTTAGCATAGATCATTGAATCAGATTAGACCATTAGCATCTCTCAAAAATGACGAAAGGGTTTCAATAATTTTTCAATCTTTCAATGATTTTTAAAGCTTGACTCTTCTGTTGTTACAGTGCATCATGTACTAAGACTGATGGACTCATTCTGGTGTAATTTTCAAGAAATGTTTCTGCTGTACCATAGGAATGAAATTACGCAGTTGTTGAAAATCGTGTTGAATAAAGTTATTTTGTTTTATGTGCGCACAAAATTACTCTTGTAGCTTGAACCACTAAAGATCTGTTTTGATGATGTTTTCTGTTTGGTATTTATTTAATTGGGTGGCTCAGTGGTTAGCACTATCGCCTCACAGCAAGAAGGTCACTGGTTCGAATCCCGGTTGGGTCAGTTGGCATTTTCTATGTGGATTTTGCATGTTCTCCCGTGTTGACATGGGTTTCCTCCAGGTGCTCTGGTTTCCCTCAGAGTCCAAAGACATGCGCTTTAGGTGACTTAAATAAACTAAATTGGCCGGTAGTGGGAAAACATATGCTGGATAAGTTGGCGGTTCATTCTGCTGTGGAGACCCCTGATGAATAAAGCGACCAAGCCAAAGGAAAATGAATAAAATAATTGATGTAATTTGACGAACAAAGACCTCAGGGTTTGGAGTGACACAAGGGTGAGTAATTAATTGCAGGTTTAGATTTTTGGGTGAACTAACCCCATAACACCGTTTCGACCAGTATTTATAATGTACGCTTTGCTGACTGGAGCAGGTGATTGGCGCCATTCATCACAAGCAGAACGGCTTTCTGTTGGAGTCCAAATTGAAATTTGATGTGCATTTATCCGGAGTCTCCATTAAGGCTCTTTGCTGTAATCTTTCGGAATAATATTTGTTCTGTGGGCTAAACACTTGTGTGGGATTTATGCGCGCGTGGGAGCCGCCGCTGGGACTCCTTAAGAAGCTGTGAGTTTCAGCACTGAAAGTGAAGCGGGCTCTAACAGGTGTTTTCACTACACTTTTCCCACATCTCCTGTTTTCCTGCTTTTCCTATTAGAGCTCTTTCACCTCCCTCTGGCAGTGCGCTGTTAGAAACCCTCTCTCATGAAAGTGCCGTGCGGGGTCAGACTGTGTGCTGGATGTGGGATCTGGTGGCCAGACGTAGTTAATTAAATCTTTTGGTCAGTCTGATCGCGGTGAACTCTCGAGCTGATCCGATGTGTGGTGTTGTAATATTACACCACAAACATCTTTTACTAAACACAAAACATGTCACTATGAAACTCTCGCTCCATCTGTCTCTCTGTTGTTCTGTCTGTATTTTCATCCATCTATCCATTGTTATGTCTATTATTCTATCGTCATTTCCATCGTTATATCATTAAATCTATCATTCTCTCATTGTATCTATCGTTATATTTACTATTTGATTATTATGTCTATTGTTTTATATATATATATTTAT
>CAIGQQ010033937.1:844-12136 GCA_903798035.1 Danio albolineatus | reverse complement strand
ATTTGTAGCTTTTAATTGTTATTTGTTTTATTTACAGTTTTAATAATTATTGTAGCACATTTATCTATTCTAAGTTTATAGATTGTCATCTTGTAGAGTATTTATTTGTATCTGTGAAATATTATTTGTTAGTGTTAGAACAGAACCAGACTGGAGACAATGGTAGATGAAACTTCCAAAAAAATGGAATTAAGATAAATTAATGACTTGACGTCTTTATATTGTATTTTACAGATTGGAATGGACCACATGGAGGGAAAAAAAGGAACTCACACACCTCAGCAAAGACTGGAAATTGATGGTCAGGAATTTGTTTTTAAAACATCAGATGGACGGGTGCATGGATGGACGTCCTTCCAAGTTGAAGTAGTGGTGGTTGGTATAGATAAGGGATGTCAAACTCAATTCCTGGAGGGCCGCAGCCCTGCACAGTTTAGTTCCGACCCTAATTAAACACACCTGATCAAACTAATTGAGTCCTTCAGGCTTGTTTGAAACCTACCAGTAAGTGTGTTGAAGCAGGGTTGGAACTAAACTGTGCAGAGCTGCGGCCCTCCAGGAATTGAGTTTGACATCCCTGCTATAGATGGTTATTTAGGCCTTGTCCGTGGCAGGTTTTTTCTTTTTCAGGTAATGAAGAGAGAGTGGGCAGAAGAGGGAGACTCACAAGAGCATCAGTGGACATTTATCTAAACAATGCTGGAAAACAGCAGGTAGGGCTCTGTCAGTGCTGTCTATAGGTGCGCCCTAAATCGCACACTTATACCATTTTGTAGTATAAACCATGCAAGTAGTGCGCTCACACTGAAATATTCTTTTTTTCTAAAAAGATTAAATGCACTTTAAATTCCTGGATGATGCACTTATTTAAGTTAAAGGAAGTGTGGATTGTTGGACACTTCACTCACTCAACAGCGGCAGTTTTGATCACGTAGCAGAAAGGATAGAGCTCAGGCGCTTAAGATTGAACACGAAATATGTCCAGACAAATGTCTAATAAAAATATTAATAATAATAATAGGCTTATAAAATCTCCATTATGCCGTGATGTGCTGTGCTTTTTAGTTTAAAAGCAGAATTGTTACCTGTTGCACTGCCTATATAGTGAGGAAAAATATAATAAGTCACTGAATACAAGTAAAACCTGGTCTGCAGTTATCTCTCTCTGAAAAAAAAAAAATCACCTCTTATAGCATATCTGTTATTTTTTTCTTCATAATTCGTATTTTTCACGTAGTGCAGTTAAGGGCTATTAACTAGCTGCTATTAGTCGGGGGCTATTGACTAGTAAGTTAGTTGACTGAAATAGCGTGACAGTGTTAGATTTGTAGCATGATCACACATAAAATCAGCACAGTTCACAGTTAAAACCATGTTCTACATTTTCTTGTAACCCAATAAAATCCACAGCATTAAGTGATGACAGAGTCTTGTTTAATCCACAAGAAGATTAATCATTATTTCAACCTGCTGGCGTTTACATCTGTTTAGGCTAGGCTGGATTATTTTTTGTTAATTAAATATATTTTTTAAATAAATTGTGAGAGTCGATTCATTGCATTATTAATAAATACAACCGTTGCTTTGTTACTGAATAAATGTTTTAAGACAGTGCCTTACTATCAACTACAGGCGATTTTAGTTAATACATGGATAACTTCATTTTACTTTATTTAATTGCATATTTTTCTTTTTAATATTTTTCTTTAAAACATTATTCATTTAAAGGTAAAGAATTCAGTGGAATTTTTTTTTTTTATTGCAAATATTGTGCCTAATGGGGAAAGTGACTGCAGTCTAAGTGGAAGAGGGAATGCAAAAGGATGTTAAATCAGTATGCCACTCTAAAAAAAAAGTTCAGGAAGCACTGATATACAGGCTAGATAACTAGGTCATACCTTTGATATCGAAAATAAACTCAAAATGAATGTAAAAGTAGTGAAACATATTACAATACAGAGATAAAAATATTGTAATTGTGTAAACAATTACTTTCAAATGACAGAAACTAATTATATATTATGTATTATTACATTTGGAAGTAATATGCAAACGCAACCAAAGCACAGGATAGCAATAAGTAAATGGCTGTAAGTAACTGCCAATCCTCCAAATAAAAATAGCTTGATTACTGGACGCTACAGGTGGTGCTGTTCTTAGTAAATGGTGATCAGCGATATTGATCATGTGGAAGTTGCGGCTTTTTGCCTTGGCACGTCTTCTCACTTTTTGCAGACAATACAAAGGCAGAGGACAGTAACTTCAAAGTAGGGGTCAAAGGTCAAGCTTAAGCTCAAGATTTTTTTAATGTAGATTAGGGGTGCTCAACCCTATTCCTGGAAAGCCACCTTTCTGCAGAATTTAGCTCCAACCTTAATCATTCATTCATTCATTCATTTTCTCCTCGGCTCAGTCCCTCCATCAATCCGGGGTCGCCACAGCGGAACGAACCGCCAACTTATCCAGCATTTGTTTTACGCAGCTGATGCCCTTCCAGCCACAACTCATCTCTGGGAAACACATTCATACATACACATTCACACACATACACTATGGACAATTTAGCTTACCCAATTCACCTGTACCGCATGTCTTTGGACTGTGGGGGAAACCGGAGCACCCGGAGGAAACCCACGCAACCACGGGGAGAACATGCAAACTCCACACAGAAATGCCAACTGACCCAGCCGGGGATCGAACCAGCGACCTTCTTGCTGTGAGGCGAACGTGCTACTCACTACGCCACCGTGGCGCCCAACCTTAATCAAACACAACTAAACCAACCTGAAAAAAGCACATGGTAATTACAATCAGGTGTGTTTGATCAAGGTTGCAGCTGAAATCTGCAGGAAGGTGGCTCTCCAGGAATAGGGTTGAGCACCCATGATGTAGATAAATGTCATTACTAAACCATGTAATTAAAATAGCAGATACAAGCTATAACTTTCTTTTCAAAAATTGTAATAATCATTGTTACATTACATTCAAAATGACATTCAGTAAGTAAAGAGTTTATACTGGCCTTACTAAGACTGGCTGCCTAGCTATTCAGTCAGTGACATAAAGGCATAAAGAACCACAG
Source organism: Danio albolineatus (assembly GCA_903798035.1). Taxonomy (NCBI): domain Eukaryota; kingdom Metazoa; phylum Chordata; class Actinopteri; order Cypriniformes; family Danionidae; genus Danio; species Danio albolineatus. The sequence goes on along the minus strand of CAIGQQ010033937.1, from coordinate 9,054 downwards.
ATGCAGTTTAAAGATTCGTCTCTTTTTCTCTCGATCATTTTTATTGTAAAACTGTGAGACACAAATAAATCTCTTTTACTCTGACATACATCTTGTGCAGTGCGTCATATCATCACATAATAATGTTATCTCGATGAATTCAGCCGCCATGAATGAGCAGTTATACAAATCCAAAATATCTGGCATTAGGACAATGTTTTAACGCTTGCAGTAAGAAGTCAATGACCCACCTTTATGCTCGAACAAACCAAAACTGAAAGTGAAGGCAACACTCCTCCGCTACCAACATCAACCAACAGATGGCGCTCTGACATCACAGAAACTCAAACACATTTATTATGTGCAACACATATTAGCATTTTCCTTGATTCAGCCATACTTCAAATATTCTAAGACAACGGCACGGTTATTTAAAATGGTAATATTTCACATTGTAACAGTTTTTAGTTATCTCTAATTTAATCTTTGACTAAATTAATCTTTGTATTTGTTTTAAGGATGTACCTGGTCAACTTGTTCATGCTGACGATGAATTTATCTAAAGTGCTGTTCAATGTCATTCGCCAACAATATCTCATGGCAATTTGTAACTTTTTGATTTAGTGGCTAATTTGAATTGGTTCTCTTTGAATTTGAATTGGTTCTCTTTCCTACATTTTAGTGCGAAATGATGGTTGGGTTTAGCGGAGGAGTCAGTAGCAGATCTAGGAATTTTTAAAGGCAGGGGTCAAAGGGGGGCCACAGTTTACAGAGTGATTCAGTTGGTGGTCGCACTATATGTTTAGAACATATACCTTTTTTTGTCCTATATTAAAAATACAGTACTATATATAGACCTATCATATGTATTCAGTGGTTAATTTTACATCTGCTAATAGTAGAGATAACAGAAAATCATAAATTTACCTGCAGCGTTTTTTTTTTCAGAAATCTGTCAGATGTTGTCGGTTCTGGATGCACAGACTCTTCATAGGAAACCTGTCACAGAGTCTGAATTTCAGAAGAAGGGGGAGAAATTCTTATAGTGTTAAAGGGACAATTCACCAAAAACTGAAAACTGTCATCATTTACTCCCTCAACCTTCACCTGTTTCAAACATGTTTGACTTTCTTTCTTCTGTTCAACACAAAACAAAATATTTTAAAGCGAGCTGGAAACCAGTAACCATTGACTTCCATAGTGTTTGATTTTCCTACTAAGTCTAAGAATCTTCTTTTGTTTTTAACAGAAAGAAATTCATTTTGGGTGAACTATCCATTCAGTTGCAAAAATTGTCAGTTAGTTCAGTTTTTGCATCAGCTGGATAAAGGATTGATATATTAGTTCACCAAACTGAAATAACTTTAACTCTGCATTAATCTCCGACTGTGAAGAACATGTTCAAGTGTGCTCAGTCCTAACCTGATACACAGCTATCATGTGGTAAATGTCATGAATGGAAAAAAGCTGATTTTTTTAGACAGGTTGTTTGTCAGATGTCAGGTCATGTTCAGTAAATGATGTCTGTCATTTAGACGGATTTGCCCTCACAATGGTTCTGTAACCTTCTTACAGTGATTAAAAAAGCACAGTAATTTTACACAGAAAGTGTCCGTGTTGCACCGTAAACGAAAGAAGCTGTCTTTGCTTTCACTATCGATTTCACCATGAAGCGCACCTTTACCATTGACATAACAGCTCAAAATGGTCATTTAAAATAACACACATATTTAACAGAATTGTGGAAAATAAACCTTGTAACTGATCAATGAATGACATGTTTATTCTACTCAAATATGATATGAAATATCAGATTTGGTCCGTTCTAAAACATTCGGCTTTAAAAGCGAACCGTGCAGCAAGCAACATTGTAACAATTTTACTCCCTGTTTTGGGACAAAGCAGTCGGTATGCAGGGATAAAAAAACACTCGTCATACAAGAGAAAACGCTTAAATAACAGGTATCACCGGCGTTCAACATGAGTTAAAGTGCATCTTCCGAGCTTTGATATGAATCAGCAAGAGAAGAGGGGCACAACAGGGGCCATAACGATTTTAAAGGGGGCCGGTGCCCCTGTGGCCCTACCCCTAGATCTGCCCCTGATCTTAATCAGCTCAGACCTCATTTTGTTTTTAACGATTTTAATTCACAGGAATTAGAAAAAATAAGAACAAGTTACATTTCTTATCTGATTCTCCCCAAAATTAAAGAGCTTCGGTTTAAAATGATTAATGATGTGTATCCATTAAAAGATTTCCTGAGATTGAAATTTGATACTGAGGATAACTCTCGTCAATTTTCAACCACTTTTCCAGGGTCGTGGGGCAGCAGTCTTAGGAGAGAACCACAGACACTTCATCCAGCTCCTCCGGGGAGATGCTGAGGTGTTCCTAGGTCAGCAAAGAGAAATAGTCCCTCCAGCATGTCTTGGGTTTTCCCCGAGGCCTCCTCCCAGTGGGACATGCCTGGAACACCTTCCTGGGTGGGCGTCCAGGGGCATCCGAAACAGATGCCAGAGCCACCTCAGCTGACTTCTCTCGATGTGGAGAAGAGGCTCTACTAAAAGCTCCTCAACTTATCTATAAGGGTGCACCCTGCCACCTTGAGAAGGAAACTCATTTCGGCCGATTGTATCCGAGATCTTGTCCTTTTGGTCATGAATCATGACCCAAAGCTCCTGACCATAGGTGAGAGTAGGAACGTAGATTGACTAGTAAATCGAGAGCTTTGCCTTTCGGCTCAGCTCCTTTTCCACAACAGACCGGTACATCGACCGCATTACTGCTGCCGCTGCACCAATCCGCCTGTCAATCTCATGTTTCATGTTCTTGAACTTCTCCACCTGGGGTAAGGACTTTCCTTCAACCTGGAGATGGCAAACTACTTTTTTTCTGGTGGAGCACTTAGATTCGGAGGTGCTGACTCTCATCCCAGCCACATCACTCTCGGCTGCAAATCGCCCCAGTGCATGCTGAAGTTCCATGTTTGATGAAGCCAACAGAACAACAACATCTGCAAATAACAGAGATGAAATTCTATGCTCCCCGAACCAGACCTCCTCCAGCCCAAGGCTGCGCTTTGAAATTCTGTCCATAAAAATTATAAACATATTTTGAGACAAAGGGCAGCCCTGCCAGAGTCCAACATGCACTGGAAACAAGCCTGACTTATTGCCGGCAATGTGAACCAAACTCTTACTCTGTTCATACAGGGACGAGACAGCCTTTAACAGAGCACCTCTGACCCCATACACCCTCCATAGAATGCCAAGAGGGACACAGTCAAATGCCTTTTCCAAATCCACAAAACACATGTGGATTGGTGGGGCATACCATGAACCCTCGAGCATATTTACCTTAACAATATAAACCTAAAACGATAACCTACACACACACACACCACTTGCAGACAGCACACAATATAATCTACCAGTGCACAGGAGCAGTACAATATGTATATAATAACAGATAGCTGAAGTGCTTCAGTAGTCTGTTGAGTACTAGAATTAGCATGTAAGTTAATAAATCACTCATGTTCTCATTCACAATAGTGACACTGGGTTTCCTATACACCAATTTATTTTATTAATGTGGGAGTTTTCACATGAACGCATCTTTAAAGGCAACCAGTCGTCTACAGAAAGTTTAATTGTCTTCATGAAGAAAACTTGTTTCTTTTCTCAAATTAGTCAATCAAAATAAATGTGTCGTGTTTAGAAACCAAAGTCTTCATTTGTTACCCACAACACATCAAGAGTTTATCAAGTCAAAATCTCATAATCTGACACAAATCTGATCTTTAAACTGGTAAATGGCATTGTGTAGTCTGAACAGGGCTTTAGGGAGTCTGCTTCGGTTGCTCACTGTCAATGCCTTATAGCAAGTTAAATCTCCAGGTGTTCAAAGGGTTTTATTTTCAGTAACTTGATATGTATTCAAGAGTTCATATTTGTTTGGCATGCTGTCCTAAGCTCCACTGGACAAGGCCTCATTTTTAATCTCCATTGTGAAGCTTCAGGTGAGCGCTGAAGCTTTTTTATATTTAAAGCCCTTTCCACACTCACTGCATCTAAAACATTCTGCTCCTGAGTGAGTCTTCATGTGTTGCTTAATGGAGTCTTTGCGTGTGAGACTCTTTCCACACTGATCACATGTGAACACTATGGTTCAAGTGGTGACCCTCCATGTGGTTCATGAGGCTAGTTTTGTTTGTGAAGCTCTTTCCACACTGAGTACATGCAAACGGCTTCTCTCCGGTGTGACTTTTCATGTGGCGTTTGAGTGTGCTTGTACATGTGAAACTTTTACCACACTCTGTGCATGTGTAAGGTTTCTCTCCAGTGTGAATCCTCATGTGGATATCAAGGTCTTGTTTTTTAGAAAAACTTTTCCCACACTGTGTACAAGTAAAAATTCTCTCTCCAGTGTGAGTTCTCATGTGGACTTCAAGGTTCCTATTTTGCTTAAAACTCTTTCCACACTGAGGGCAAGAGTAAGGCTTCTCCCCAGTGTGAATTCTCATGTGCACTGCCAAGTTTGCTGATTGATAGAAGCTTTTTCCACACTGTAGGCATGTGTACGGCCTCTCCCCAGTGTGAATTCTCATGTGCTGTGCAAAGTTTCCTGTAGTATAGAAGCTTTTTCCACACTGTTGGCATGTGTACGGCCTCTCTCCAGTGTGAGTTCTCATGTGGACTTTAAGGGTGCCATTTTGCTTAAAACTCTTTTCACACTGAGGGCAAGAGTAAGGATTCTCTCCAGTGTGAATTCTCATGTGCACTGCCAAGTTTCCACTAGTACAGAAGCTTAGTCCACACTGTTGGCATTTGTAGGGTCTCTCTCCAGTGTGAATTCTCTTGTGCACTGCAAAGTTTCCTGAATGATAGAAGCTTTGTCCACACTGTTGGCATGTGTACGGCCTCTCTCCAGTGTGAATTCTCATGTGGGTTTTAAAGCTTTGTTTTTGACAAAAACTCTTTCCACACTGTTCGCAGGTGTAAGGTTTCTCCCCTGTGTGAACTACCATGTGAACATCAAGGTTTGACTTTTGACTGAAACTCTTTCTACTCTGTTTACAGCTGAAATTACAGCTAGATTTGGATTTCCGAGGTCTTCTGCGTGATGAAGTATTTTTAGTCAGTGTGGGTTTTTCATCAGTCGTTATTTCTTGGGGTTTCTCAAACTGTTTCTCTTCCATTTCATTCAGTTGATGAGTCTCTTCTTTCAGCACCATCAGGTCTTAAAAAGAAACAACAAAAAAGAAGTTAACTTTAGTATGAAGGCACAAAGTGACAAGCATGAAATGGATGTTTCACCCACAAATGAAAATGACCTCACCATTTACTCTCCATCATGTGGTTTTAAACATTTCCTTTCCTATGGAACACAAAGAAAGCGTTTTTTCACAATATATTTTGTGTTCAACAGAATCAAGAAACTCATAAAGGTTTAAAACCACACGAGGGAGAGTAAATGGTGAGGATATTTTTATTTCTGCATCAACTGTCCCTTTACAGGGTTCATATTATGAACCTTTTTTTGTGTTTACAAGATGTAAAATAAGTCTTTGGTGTTCCCAGAATGTGTCTGAGGTTTCAGCTTAAAATCAGATCATATACCTTGCAGAATATTTAATTTTGGGGGTCAGAGGAAAACCAAGCTATTTTTGTGCCTGTGGCTTTAAATGTAAATGATCAAATGCACTCGCTCTAGATTACTCGTGTTGTGTTCCCTCATGTGTATCTTCCACTGGATTTAAACATTTGCAACTTGCTTGGAAGACTCGATTGAGACAAATCCTGCATGTTCATAGCAAGTATGCATAATTCACATTGAAAATGGTTATCGTCCCATGTCTAAGCAACATAACACTGTTTTTAGGATTTAAAAATTCATTATTTTAAAAAATCTTAAGCAAAAAGATTCCAATAGCGGCGCCTGCTGGTACATGAAGAATATGGTCAATACTGACGAACTTTATATTCAAATGTTTGCATATCATCAGCATGCTGTAATCCATTTCTGAAGCAGCAAAAGTCATTTTTAGACTAGTTTGTTGGTCAGTTGTAGTCAGTGCAATGCTAAACATTATTGTTCCACTAGAATTTGCTCGTTTTGTCTCATGTCGTCCCACAACAACATCATATAGTTTAGAATACTGTACAATGTTTTATAACAATTAATTATTTTAGTGTCCATTTCATTCAGCATGTTTAATATTGGGGGCATCCTCGTTTTTTTTTTACAAACTTTACACCAGGGTTTCTGCAGGTTTCACCACGTTAAATTTAAGACTTTTTAAAACCATAATGAATGAAATTTTAGACTCAAAGGAATTTTTCAAATGGCCCAGATGGAAAATATTTTTTTTGTTTGCCCTGTCAAAAAATATTATAATTTAATACATTTATCAATACAATAATAAATGAATAATAAAAATAAATATTTTAGATATTTCTTAGCAAAATATTTTAAATATTGTGTAAAAACAATCAAGCTTTACTTGTATCCATACACTTTTTTCCAAACATAAACTTTCTTTAAAAAAAAAAAAGAACAAATAAACAAAAGTTTTAAAAACTATAATAAACTAAATCTATGCACAACAATCTGTCCAGGTCGATGTCCTCAGCAGTAAATACATGGAGCATGTTTAAACAAATGTTATTGTGAGGAAAATAATTAAACCCTGTTTAAACACAATAGCCCTGGTAATTAGTTATTATAATAATGATGTGATTCTAACTCGGATACTAACCGTAATAGCAGATATCTTCTGTGAGAATACTGTAGATGAAATATCCTCAGCTTAGTTCCAACTTTTTTAATTTATTGTTTTTAATTAATTTTAGATAGTTCCAGTGCTCAAGGACACTTCACAAACAGTAGGAGAACAAGAACAGCAATAACCTTAAGAATGACAAAAGACATGGGAACAAGTGACGAAAGAAACTCATTCCTGTCTTTCAATGAGTCTGATGTGCGTTTAGGAGAACTAGGCAGCACACTCAGGGCTGCAAGATGGATTTAATTTAGTATTCTTATTATTAAATATATCTGAATGAGGATCAAATGACTGAGTTGGTCTTTGAGAATGAAAATCAACCTGTTTGTTCCTGCGGATCTTCATGTTTGACTCTGACTGTTTCTTCAATCTTCACATCTTCACTCTCCTCTTTAATAAACGCCATCTTTATAACAGTGTGGAGATCAGTCGCTTCAGCAGGAGTTTTTCTCTGCGTTTGGACACTTTATTCTGTTTAAAATGAACAAAACAATAAAAATGTTCTGTTTAAAATAAATCTTTCATCATCCTCACCTGCCATCTTAAGATAATTACTAATAATACTAATAATATGTAATTTATTCCATGTATTTCTATCACTTATTTAGTGTTAAAATCTGACATAAAGCCGCATCTGAAAAAACATGAGGTGAAATTGTTAGCAATACAATGGGTAGAGGAGATAAGACCTTTGAAAACAATCATATGTTCAGATTCAAGTTCTTCACTGGCAAGTTTACAATATAACAAATCAGAAAGTAGACCAGACATTTTAATAGAAATAATGCAAATATTATATAGAATTCAAATGATGGGGATAACAGTAATATTTTTATGGGTACCTGCACATATTGGAGTTCAAGGAAATGAAATTGCAGACAAGGAAGCAAAACAAGCTGTTAAAAATAATGACATAAGTGTAAATGTAAGTATAAGTAAGAGTGAAATCAAGAGTATTATTAAGAATAGAATGAAGGAAAGGTGGCAAAAACAATGGGATAATGAAAAAAAGGGCCGGTGGTTTTACAGAATTCAAAAGAAAGTAGGAGAAATGAGAAGTGTAGGGAAAAACAGGAGAGAGGAGATAATAATATCCAGGGTGAGATTTGGACACAAAATTAAATAGTACACTTTTTAAAATGGGCAAACATGGTACAGGACAATGTGAGTTTTGTGGACAAGAAGAGACAGTTGAACATGTGATAATGCACTGTATAAAGTATGAAGATGAAAGGAGGATATTGGGTAAGAGTTTAGAAGAGATTAAAGTTCAGTTTAAATTAGAAGACATTTTACAAAATAACTCAGGAAATAAATGCTTTACATTTTTATTGCAGTATCTTAAAAATACTCATTTGTGGGAGAGGATTTAATAAAGTATTATTTTTATTTACTTATTTTTTTTTTTTAAAGTAGATAGATAAATAAATAAAGGGGGGGGGGGGG
>CAIGQQ010033930.1:5098185-5116743 GCA_903798035.1 Danio albolineatus | reverse complement strand
TAAAATAAAATAAAATAAAATAAAATAAAATAAAATAAAATAAAATAAAATAAAATAATAAAGCCTCTGAGTGTGCTTTGCTGGATGAAATTGTGAAATACATATTTTATAGCATAATTGCATTTTATATTTTATAGCCTGAATTGCATACTGTGGGTTCATGCGCTGAAAAAGATTCACTCAAAGTGATTATGACAAATAAGCAATACAAGAAAAAGTGAACGTCTACGACATTGGGATTTGTAGGAAGTATGTTTGAAGTACATATTTTATAAAGTGCATCTTAAAAGTCCATGTACTGAATAGCAAATTACAATTGTAGAGATAAAAATGTGCTTGACTATAATACTCATTTATTAATGAATGGATTTTTATTGACTGGCTCAGTGTTTCCTACAGACTTACACTATTTGTGACAGCACATCCCCTGAGGCAAATATATAGTACATATAAGTTGAATTTTGCATCAGTGAACAAACAACAACTGTGAACATGCAATCAAAACAGTTACTCACATGGTTCACCATTACTGTCAGATCCAATACAGTCAGCACTGCAATTTTCTTACTTCTTCATTTCAATTTTTCAGAAAATCCTGATTGTTAAAGAACCCTCTGCAAAGAAACAAAGAAAGTACTTATTGATACAATCTCGAACTTAATTTCAAAAATAAAGTTCATCCTCTCTTTCGTAATGTAAGAATATGAGTTATGAGTAGGGCCAGACGGAATCTGCGGACATTTTTTGCTATTTCTGCTGAGAATTTTGTTAAAAATCAGCTGATTTATGCGAAATGATTTTGGGAGTATCATAACTAAAAACTTAATATATGAAATAAAAGTAATACCTTGTTAACTTGTATTTAATGTTAACAATGCGAATCCAATACACTTTATTTGGTAAACAAAGCAAGTCTCTCAAACAAAATCTCTACTAAAAGACAGAAAGTATGACTTTACAAACTATATAGTAAATAAACAATATGAATATTTTCATATTAGTCAATATTATTACTGAAATTAATTAGAAAAAAAAATTAAAAAAACGAATAAATATAATTTTCCACACATTTACACCAGTTAATGAACAGAATCAATGATGGGCTAAAAATCTGCAGAAATCTGTGGAATTCTGCGCGCGCAGATTCCATATGGCCCTAGTTATGAGTCTAAACACAGCAGACAGGCACACAACATCATAAGACGTTAATATTAGATTAGATTTAGGTCACCAGCATCTATGGACAATGTTATTTTGACATCAAATAATCACGCGAATTGACACTGAAATTTTGTTGATTTTAGGTTGTGTTGGAAAGTGACTAAAATCCAACATTGAGCCAGAATATTAAACCAACGTCATGTTGACGTCAAATACTGACATTTATTCGGTAGGGCAATCAAAATCCAATGTCTGATAGATGTCATATTGGTAACATCCACACCACGTCAAGTTGTAACATCATTACCCGTTGACATTTTGTTGTTTTTAGGTTGTGTTGGAAACTAACCAAAATGCAACATCTGTCCAATGTTGGACATTGATGTCGGCCTGACGTTGGGTTCTGACGTCAATCTGATTTTAATTTCCTAAAAAAAATAATAAAAAAAAATGGAAAGTCCCATGATGTTGGGGTACAGCGTCAATCTGATGCAAGTTTTTTGATGCAAAGGACAATCAAATGTAATGGTTGTGAATGCAAATTGACAAATACACACAACAAATTCAAATTCAAATACATTCAACAAATTCTCACAACACAGTCAAATACAAAAACACATTGCAATACCCAGCTACGTGCTGTTCATAGTCATTGGTATTATGGCTAAAAATGTACAAACAACAATAAATTGCATGTTCAAATAAACTAAAAACTCTCAGATTTACACCAACAGACTCTAAACAGGAAGCAGTCAGGTTTGCCACTTTTTGGGGTCCCTACATGAGTTGTGAGAATTTGTTAAATGTTCTTCTATTTGCATGCGTTTTCTAAGATTGCTGCATTTGAGCTCTTATGGCCACCATACAGTAGCAGAGTCAATAGAAGGAAAAATAAATACCATGAAAGTCAGTGGTTTGTGTTCAATAGTAGAGAACAGGTTTGGAACAAATGAAGGGTGAGTAAATAATAACAGAACTTAAATTTTTGAGTGAACTAACTCTTTAATGATTCTGAAAATCTCATAGGATTCAATGGTATTCACAACACATGTTGTATTATCTCCAGTCTCAGAAATAAATCACTTCACACTTGCACAATAGAGCACAGTATATTGCACCTGGCAACTCTCTTGAATATCATTATATTGCTCAAAATAACATGTGGATGAAGGAGAAAAATAATTTCTTTTATTCACCCAAGGCATGTTTAAAATAACACTGCTTCAATAAATATTTTTAATAGCTAAGTGAAATACCTTGTCTTTGTCTTCCTGAAATTCATTTGTCCTGTCTCTCCCTCTCTCTCTCATAACTCTTATAAAAAACATAAGATTTGTTTTTGTTTTGTTTTACAGCTTACAGTGGAGGTGGAAAATAAAGTTATCCATACTTGAATCTTTTCAGAAACAATGTAATCTTCATTAAATCATTCTAAAATTAGAAAAGGTTTGTTCTTTATTAAATAATAAATAACTCAATGGCACTTCAACAAAAACCCTTTACTCTGAGGAAGAACATGATTATCTAAACTAGACAACAGCAATGAAAATGAAAATTCAGCATTATTTACTTACTCATGACTTGTTTGAAACCAGTTTGAGTGTTTTGTTGCTGTTGTTATTCTGCTTGTTGTTGTCATTTTTGAGTGAACTATCCCTTTGCATGTGCCTACAGAACACTACTTACTGAGTGTATGGTATATCTGTATGCTGGCTTAAATGAATAGTTTACCAAAAAATGAGAATTATCCTATAATTTTCTCACGCTCGGCCATGCTCTGTATATTTGAATTTCTGCATGCTAATAACCTAGCATATAATGAATTCATTATCTGTTAAGCATTGACTCTACATTAATATATGTTAGTAAGCAGTTTAAAACTGCAGCTGCAAATGCTCTATTTTTGACTTAAAAGCACATTTATAATGTTCTTAATAAAGTGTTTTTATACTTTATTTACAAACCAGTTATTGAAGAGTAGCTGGTGGTTTTTAAAGATCATACAGAATGCGTAAATAAATGGTTAATAAACAATTTAAATTAACATGTGTAACATTTATCTTATTATTCAGTCATATAGTAGTTCATTTGTATGTTAATAAATGTTTTATAAACTCAACTTAACCTAAAATGAGGACTATTTATGCTTTATTAATGCCTTATACATGACAAATAAAGGCTCAGTTCTATTCTAAACAGGAAAAAAATACTTTATTCATTTCTATTCATTTCAAGTTAATAAAGAATTTATTAACATACAATGTAATTATTACTAAATGTCTGAATAATACAATATATAAATGTTGATTTTAATAGTTTATTAATCATTTACTAACTCATTCTGAATTATCTTAAAACAACCCCACTACTCTTAAATTCAAATGATTTGTAAATAATTTGATACTTAATTTAGTCATGAAAAAATAATCAGTAACAAAGTATGAAAGTACAATTATTAAGCACATTATAAATGTACTTTTAAGTTAAGAATAGAGCATTTGTATCTGCAGTTATAAACGGCTTACTAACGTCTATTTATGTAGAGTTAATGCTTAACCAACAATTAATTCACTATTTGCTAATGCTTAATAGATGATTCATGGTGTGTAGTTATTATAAAGTGTTACCGACTTAATGTAGTGCTTAATGGTGTTGGTTAGTGGCCCTTTTTTCTAAGCTTCCAGAAGTGCATAAATCCATCGTAAAACCAACCCAAATGCTCCATGGTATTAATGCGTGCTTATTAAGTGAATCAATGTGCTTTTTATAACAAAAATATTTATAATTTTGAAATTATAAGCTCAACACTGTCTTCCAGCAGCTGCCGTATGCACTTTCTCAATTTCTGACTGAACGTACAACACATCGAAACACGCAATCACACAAGCGTCAAACATCTAAATCAAATATCTAATTTAAGGATTCAGATTATACTGTATGTAACTCAAGAAATATTCTTAAAACTGTTCTTGTACTCCTGTTATAACAACTACAAATGGCCATTACCTCTAAATTTGGGGAACTGTAGACTGTTCTATAATTTTGATCACCACAAGGTTAATCAAAACATCTTGATATCTATAATATATCCACAAAGGTAGACACTCGCCTTTAGTAAGCTGTTTTAAACAAATTGCTTGAATTAATTATTCAATTGATTGCTGCCACTTACTAGAAGCTTGTTGCCATATTATCTTTGACATGCCTAAATGAGCCGAGCTATACCAGCACAAACACACTTAGACAAAATATTGTGTAATTATCATGATCAAAAGCACCTTTAAACCTCAGTTGTTCCAGGAATACCTTATTAATGTCACTCATATGCATGCAAATGTGCTGCCAAATCAGATCTGTTTCATTGTTCCAAAACCATTTCATGCACTAATATAATCTGAAACAACTGGAAAATACAATAAGGCTGATCAATAAGATTCAATATCACAGAATGTCACTGAATATTTAATATAGGAAAGATTTTTCCTGAACAGCCTTTTTGAATGCCATATTTCAACCTTGAAGCGGACAAATTTTTGATTGAGGTAAGTTTGGGTGGTGTGGGCAAAGACATTATTTTAGGATTCACTAAATGTAATATATTATGAAACGGAATTTGTTTCTTGATTAAACACTGCCCTCTGCAGGTCTGATCTGATCTGACGGATCACAGCATGAGAGCAGACACTGAAGTAAAAAATAATTCATATGCAGTATATGCCCGCTGAGTGTACATACATATGAAGTCATTTGCACGTGTAGAAATTGTGATTTTAATCTTACTAAAGGAATGACTGGCAGCATTAATGAACTCTAGCTTTAATCTTATCATTTTGAACTTCAGGTCATTATTCAAACCAGATTACAAGCTTAATAAAATAATAACGTGGCCAATCAAATATTCTCTTTCAGGTTCCATATAAGAAATAATATTAATAAATAATTGTTAATAAACAAACAAATAAAAACGAATTGAAAAAGTAAAATGTAATAGGTCACATCAAAAATGATAAATGTAAAGAAAATGCGTCACAGATTCACTCTAAATTTCACAGTCTAAATCACTGAATAAAAGCATTAATTATGATAAAATGAGTCTTTTTGTGTGACTTCAGGCCTCACATCTAAAGCTGTGAATTACTTTGATTATATTAAGCATAACGTAATTCCCCCCCAGAGAACTAGACGATAATACAGTTTAAATATATTAAATAAGAATATACTAGCCACGTTATTATGTACACCTGTTCAACAGTTGTAGAATTTACTCTCTAATCAGTCGCAGGGCAGCAACATGCATTCATTCATTTATAGTTTATTAAACGATAAAAGGTATAATGGGACTGGCAGATAAACATAAAGAACTACGCCTACCTGAAAATATTTTCCAAAACACACCATAATTCATTTGGTTGGCAGTGGTTCAAGTTATCAAGCAGAATCAAGCAGTGGCCTTATTTGTCATTGGAGGCGTGGTTTGCTCTTAACTGGTGTGGGGAGAAAATCACGCTGATTGGTTGGTTAAATCAGGAAGTGGCACACTGTTGACTTGTCCGTCATCCAAAAACATCCGAAATAGCCGATCTGCGAATTTGACAGCACTCAATATTTACATTTTCTAAATATTACAAAATCATCCTAGCAGTACAGAGTTTTGTATATATTGAAACATAACTTCAAATATATATAAAACGCGTATGAAGCTATGTCTAATGTCAAATGACTGAAAGACACAAATGATTCGTTCACGAATGTTCAAAGCGAGGAGGGCTAAAAGTATGGCAAAAAGTTAACTGTTCACCAGTCCAAATAGAAACTGCAAATAAAACGTGCTGGTCTAATGTTTACGATTTGGATAATATATGCAAAAAATCTATGTAGTTTCGTCATAACGCAAGGCAAGTGAATAGTTTTAAACTGCTCGAAAGAACCGACTCCACAAAATGAATCGGAGTTTCGTTGCCCATCATTAGCAGCTTTTTATAGCGTGGCAACATCATTTTTTAATCTCCTATCACTATTTTGTTCGAAACCACGATCGCTTTTGTAAGCACAACAATATAATAATTTACATAAAGAGTTGTGAAGTTTGTTCGATAGTTACAAAGGTCTTTGTACAGAATTTCTGCGTGAACTTTCACCTCTGTTCCTACAGTCGATAAGGATCGTGTGGATCTGACAGGACACACAGAACATATTCATGGTTCAGTATGAATTGCGCTTTGGTGCTTTAGTTATTTATTTCCGAAACAATCGCTTTTTCACAGTGTTGCTACACGGTCGTTGTGTTTACGGTCGTCGCCACATGGAAACTTTCATCAGCTTCACGAACCAGAGTCAAGGAAGGGATCGCATTTTCAGGTCAGTCTCTCAGCTTGTAATCAGTCAAAGAATAACATTGAGTTTAAATTACGTGGCTTAAAATAAGAGCTAGTTTGTGCCTGAACTTTTCATATCTTTTATTTTCTTTAGGGCAACACAATATGCATGTGCTTTGTTGAAATACCTTCTGAGAAATGAAGCGAACAGAAAAGAGCTGGTGAAAAAACTGCAGTTGCTGGAGTCAAATATGAGCTCGGGGCGAAAGCGTAAGAAGCTGTTACATAATACAAAAACACTCACAAAACCGTTCAGTTCTTTTTAAGTACTGTCTGTCCTACATAGTGCTTAAACTACCAGTACTAAATTATTAGACAACATTTAAGTATTCTCAGTTAGTATTTCCCATTATTCCATGTATAGTAATTTTACAGTTCACACCAATGTAGCAACCATTCTCGTTAATTACTGGAAGGTTCCTTGCACGTTGTCTTTGGTACAAATGTGCAAATTAATGTATAATGCCATGACTACTATTATTAAAGTCCTCCTGTTATGCTATTTGTAAGGTTCCTAATTTTGTTTTGGGGTCTACTATGAATCATAGGTCAAAATAAAATGTTCTCATAATATGCAGTTGTAAAGTCTTTTCATGCAGTAGCTGTGTCCCAATTCAGAAACCGTTTTCTTCAGACAACACACAAAATGTCCCACAGGCCAAGCTGAACATTAATAAATAAGGCGGTCTAGTCTATGAAGCTGCCATTGACAAATTCTTGTTTTTTAAAAAAATATTAAACTGTTTGAAAACATTTTCATTTATTCCTTGATGGCCTTCCAACTGCAACCCATCACTGGGAAACATCCACACACACTCATTCACACACATACACTACAGACAATTTAGCTTACCCAATTCACCTATTCACATTTCTTTGGACTGTGGGGGAAACCGAAGCATCTGGAGGAAGCCCACGTGAACACGGGGAGAACATGCAAACTCCACACAGAAAAGCCAACTGACCCAGCCGAGGCTCAAACCAGCAATTCTCTTGCTGTGAGGTGATCATGCTACCCACTGCGCCACCGTGATGCCCTTGAAAACATTTTGGATGTGGTAAATTATTATTAATAAATTGTACCTTATAAGATGGAAGTTACCATTTCAACCTTTTAACGTGTTTTCTGTTCGAAACATTTGTGTTGTTTAAACAAATATACTGTAATGCAGTACTTGCATTTAAAATTAACAATATATAACATTCAATATTAATAATAATAACAGCTACAACATAGAATATTGCCATCAGCAGTGCACAGTGATTATTGGGATATTGTTGACAACAAAGGTCATGAAAGGCATCAGGCCCAGGAAACAAAGGACACATTTAGCGGAGTCTTCAATTTGGGACAGCATTCATCCCACCAGTGACATAATCGCGCTTTGGATGCAGCCTTGGAATTGGGACACAGTTATTGTCTGAAATGATTTGATAAATGATGGTCTCCCTAAACCCATCTTTTCTGAGAGCCTGCACTCTGATTTGTCAGAGAGTCCAGTTTGTTGATATTGGTCTACCATTTACAGCTCATATTGAAAACCAAATGTCTATTACTGTATCTGAATTTCAGACCTGGAGGATTTTATTCATGGTCAGCCCATGAAGACCACAAGTTGGCATTACGAAAATGTATTACAAATCTATGTGGAATTTTCTCCGAAAATAAAGCTGGAATTACTGATAGTTCGCTTCAGGCAGCTTAGAATTGTTTCAATAACTTGATTCATCACGCTCTTTAAAAAATCTGCAGACATTTTATGTTCTGAAAAGGCTAAATTACACACTGCATGAAAGATAATATCTGAAATCACACAATAAGGCCACTTTAGCTTCTTAGTTAAATGGCTTTAGCTTGGGTAAATTGATTTGAAATATAATGTGTTGTTTCATCTCAACTGTCAATGGAAGGACAGAAAAAAACTTTCAGGATTCATTACAAATATCAGAATTTTTTAATGTTTAATATAAACTTAACAGTTGGTAATAGCATGAAAATACACAAATCCATCAACTTAAAATTTGAGTACAATTTCTCATTCATTTTTCTCACCTTATACTAACATGTTTAGAGTAATAGTTCTACTTAAAACAATGCAGCATCCAGATACATTTTCAGATATTTAGAAAGGAATATCATCCATAATGGATCTGTTTTGCTCTTTTCCAGTATTCAGGCTTGGCAACACCGTAAACTCAGTCCATGCTGCCAAGAGCACTCTTCATATATCTGACCCTGTCCTGCGCTTCTGCCTTACTGTTGCCAACCTCAACCGTGCCTTATACTTCATCTGTGACAACATCCTCTGGGCGAGAAGCATTGGCCTAATCCGAGATATTGACAAGGAGCGCTGGAGCTTGAACTCATCTCGCTTCTATTTCTTGTCTTTGATCATGAATCTGACCAGAGATGTCTATGCGATCGTCCAGCTAATGGTCCAGAAGTCTCGGGACAGACGCTACCAGCAAAAAGCCGAACAGCACCTTAGTGAAAGTCCAGATGTGGCTTGTGTCATTGTGCCTCAGCTTGATGCGTTTCTCTTTCTTCTCATGGAGAGCCTCAGAAATCAGCCGTCTGTGGCTCTCGATACACTTAAAAATGTTTGCGATCTTTTCATTCCACTTGACAAACTGGGTATTTACCAGACTAATGCAGGGGTGGTGGGCTTCTGTGGGCTTGTGTCCTCGCTTTTAGGAATACTGACAGTCTTGAGGCCCACTCTTAAATTAAAGCCATGACTTGGGCAATAGGAAAATACCTTTAAATCCTGGAGATAATTTCCTAACAAACTTTTAGTGTTTGTTTTAGACTACTAATAAAGGACTAGAGTTCCCAAAAACTTTTATAATTACATGATGATTTACTCACTCCCAGAATATATTTTACTTGCTTTACCTATTTGAAAAGAAATTAAGATTTTGGAGGAAAGAGTTAAAGTTTATTCTATTTTATCACCTTTAAATGCTTACAAACCTTCTTGTGTTTGTGTTGGACACAAAATAAGGTATTTTGAAGAATGTTTGTAACTGGTAACCATTGACTTCCATTGTAGGACAAATAAATATTATAGAACAACAGAAGATTGAAACTCAAACAGGTTTGTGTGAAGTTAAGGGGGACTAAATTATTGCAAATTTAAGTTTTGTGTAAACTAATCACTTTATTGATGTTTCACTACATCTAATGCAAGTGTAAACGCTCATTGTTCATTTTTTCATACATAATCCATATTTGCGCAGCTTTAAATTGTCCACATGAGCACAGTTAAACAATAATGAAATCATCTGTCATATTCAGTGCTTATGTCATTTGAGAGGTTGCAGACTAAACTGCCAGAATTTTTATTAATTAAGCATATCATTGTATTTATTAAATTGACTGTTTCATTAATGGTCAAATGTGTTTATGTGAATTACAGTACTTTTAGAGCTGCCCTAATATGGATTTTGGACTGTCAAAAATGTCTGAACTGAACTTTGTTCACATGCAATCCATGGAGAAAAATAAAATCTGGGCAGCTAAAAGTGATTCAACAATTAAGTGTCGTATGTAGTGAAAAATATATTCTTTTTCCCCATTAAAATTATGGATTATTTTGCTATTTGTTGACAGTGGTCATATAGATTCATTTGAAACTGCCTAAATACTGATTTAGGACTAAATTTTAGGTGCTGCCTGAATATTTGTTTAGACACATTTACATGCATTAGATGGAGAAAAACCTAAATGTTGTTTACATTAAATTAATCCACGTCAAACCAACAAATAAAGGTTTTCCATTGCAAAACATTCAATTATTTATTGAAAAATGTGGATGCATGAGATTGTAAACCTAGCCATCTAATAAACACACATCATCGAGAGGAATCTTTTTCTGAAAATGACTGATTATTTCACTGTTTATTACGCTGATGCTACCTACTGTAAATATGCATTTTGGACCACCATCAACATCCTTTGGACTCTAATTTGAGCCCCAATCGCTTGCATTAGATTAAAAAAAAATAAAAAATTGTGCGAAACCTTCATTCAAACCTTTAGCTTAAAAAGGTAAATCACGCACCTTAAAAGGGTGAGTAATTCAGGACATTTAACTTGTTTTGGGATCACGTTTTGTGAAGGGACCAACTTAATTGGCATATAAGGGAAAACAGTACATACCCATAATGGAGTACAGGGCTTGTTCTGCACAAAATAATGAGAGAAAAAGAGATCATACTTTACAGTGTGTTTGACCACATGTTGTGTACACTTTCATTAAATAGAGCCTTACCGCATCTGTTTGTGGTATCAATGAGTAAATATTACACATATATCATGCACTCTTTTAAGAGATTTTCATTACTATGGTACTGATATGAAAGTGGTAGATGAACACTTTTTGAAACTAGATACTTTTTTTTTTTCATCTACAAGGGAGATGCTCAAGTTTTTGTAGTGTGCGCTTAACATTTAGTCTCTTGTGTAGAAGGTTTCCTACCTCGTTCCGACAGACTTGTTTACATATGTTTATTTTACTTTAGGTGTAAGACAAGGTTTTAATAGTCATTGCCTCTATAACATTCAGATTCTACACCATTGTCAAACTGCTTTGAGAACAAACTGTGAACTTTAATAAAGGAATTTATATGCTGTGTTAAAATAGTTTTGATTGATTTATTTGTATTTTATTCTCACTTATCAAAAAAAATTGCTCGTTTTTTATCACATCAAATTTCAACCATACATTTGAAAGCCTTGCATAATGAATTTGCATTTCATGGATAACAATAATATAAATAATTGTTCTAAAAAAATAATATTCTTATATAAATATGTTATTGGCCACACAACTTAAGCTGTTTTTTTTTTTTTTTTTTTTTTTTGCTTTATCTGTTTA
Source organism: Danio albolineatus (assembly GCA_903798035.1). NCBI lineage: Eukaryota > Metazoa > Chordata > Actinopteri > Cypriniformes > Danionidae > Danio > Danio albolineatus. Next base: position 5,105,327 of record CAIGQQ010033930.1, on the reverse strand, counting down.
TAATGTTTAGCAGTTTAATAGTCACCTAAATAATATTTTGTAAATTTCTCCAGGGTGTTTGACCCCAGCCAGCTGCCCGGAGGTCAGACACACTCCCTAGGCTTGCAGTTGGGCACCAAGGGTGCTTGTCCTCCGCCTCCTGAGTCTCTGACCCCACCGAGCTACCCAGGGGCCAGCCATTCTCCCTGAGCTTGTTGTTGGGCCCCAAAGGGCCCCCATGCCTCCCACCTTCTGGGTCTCTGACCCCATTAAGCTGCCCAGGGGACAGCCACTCTCCCTGGGCTTGTAATTGGGTCCCAAAAGGCCCACTTGCCCTCCACCTCCAGGGTCTCTGACCCCAACGAGCAGCCCAGGGGCCAACCACACTCCCTTGGTTTGCAGTTGGGCCCCAAAGGGCCCCCTTACCCTCCAACTCCAGGGTCTCCAACCCCAGCAAGCTTCCCAGAGGCCAGCCTCTCTCTATGGGCTTGCATTATGCCCTCCCATCTCCAGAGTGTCTGACCCCAGCCAGCTGCCTGGGGGCCAGACACACTCCCTGGGCTTGTAGTTGGGCACAATAGGCCCGCTTGCCCTCCACCTCCAGAGTCTCTGACCCCAGAGAGCTGCCTGAGGCCAACCACTTTCCCTGGAATTGTAGTTGGGCCCCAAAGGGCCCCCTTGCTCTCCAACCCCTTGGTCTCTGACCCCAGCAAGCTGCCCAGGGGCCAGCCTCTCTCCCTAGGCCTGTAGTTGGCCCCCAAAGGGCCCCCTTGTCCTCCTACTCCAGGGTCTCTGACCCCAGCAAACTGCCCAGGGGCCAGCCTGTCTCCCTAGGGATGCATTTTGGGCCCCAGAGGGCCCTCTTGCCCTCCATCTCCAGGGTGTCTGACCCCAGACAGCTGCCCCGGGGCCAGACACTCTCCCTGGTCTTGTAGTTGGGCCTCAAAGGGCCCCTTTCCCTCCACCTCCAGGGTCCCTTACCCAGCGAACTGCCCAGGGGCCAGCCACTCTCACTGGGCTTGTTGTTGAACACCAAATGGCCCCCTTGCCCTTCACCTCCAGGGTCTCTGACCCAAGAGCTCTGCCCCGAGGCCATCCATTCTTCCTGGGCTTGTAGTTAGGCCCCAATGGACCTCCTTGCCCTCCAACTCCAGGGACTTTGACCCCAGCAAGCTTCCCAGGGGTCAGCCACACTCCCTGGGCTTGCATTCTGGGCCCCAGAGGGCCCCCTTGCCCTCCACCTCCAGGGTGTATGACCCCAGCAAGCTGCCCAGGGGCCAGCCACTTTCCCAGGGCTTGTAGCTGAGCCCCAAAGGGCCCCCTTGCTCTCCACCTCCAGGGTCTCTGACCTCAGAGAGCTTCCACAGGGCCAGCCACTCTCCCTGGGCTTGTAGTTTGACTCCAAAGGGCCCCCTTGCCCCCTACCTCCAGGGTTTCTTACCACAACAAGCTGCCCAGGGGCCAGCCACTCTCCCTGGCCTTGTAGTTGGGCCCCAAAGGGCCCCCTTGCCCTCCACCTCCAGGGTCTCCCCCCCATAGGGAGCTGCCCAGGGGCCAGCCAGACTTCCTGGGCTTGCAGTTGGTCCCCAAAGGGCCCCCTGCCCTCCAACTCAAGGGTCTCTGACCCTAGCGAGTTCCCTAGAGGCCAGCCACTCTCCTTGGGCCTGCATCCTGGGCACCAGAAGGCTCTCTTGCCCTCCATGCCCAGGGTGTCTGACCCCAGACAGCTGCCCGGGGGCTAGAAACACTCTATGGGCTAGCAGTTGGGCACCAAAGGGCCCGCTTGACCTCCACCTCCAGGGTGTCTGACCCCAGACAGCTGCCCGGGGTCCAGCCACTCCCTCTGGGCTTGTAGTTGGGCCCCAAAGGGCCCCCTTGCTCTCCAACTTCAGGGACTCTGACCCCAGCGAGCTTTCCACGGGCCAGCCACTCTCCCTGGGCTTGCATTCTGGGCCCCACAGGGCCCTCTTGCCCTCCATTTCCAGGGTGTATGACCCCAGCCAGCTGCCCGGGGGCCAGACAATTAAATTCAATTCATGTTTATTTGTATAGCACTGTTACAATGTAGATTGTGTCAAAGCAGCTTCACATAGAGGTGGAAAGAGTAATACAATCTTCTACTCAAGTAAAAGTACTGTTACTTCCAAAAAAATCACTTAAGTAAAAGTAAAGTTACATGTCTATAGATCTACTCAAGTTAAAGTAAAATTTAACTTATCAAAAACATACTCATGAGTAAAGAGTAACTATTTCTTAAAAGTGTAAGAATTGGCTATATCTCTCCATGATAATAAACCCTGAAAATTGTTATGGAATTCCACGAGACAAGACCACGAGAATGAACTGGCTAATCTGAGAAGATCAGAAGACCAGCTGTTCATCTGTTCTATTCAAATCATCCTGAGCTTATCTTCCTGACTGTATGTCTTTGCTCCATCAGAGTAGACCATTTACATTTGACTTAAAAGGTTCAAGGTTTTAACTTGGTGCATCTTGTAGTTTTATATTCATGTTTGGTATCATTTTGAATGTCTCTGTGTGATTGGTAAAGTGGTCTTAAGGTCATTGTAATATTTCACTGGTATATGTTGAATTTGGTTTTGACTTTGATGAAATCTCTACCAGATGCTCCCCCTCCAGAGATGATTAACACATCAATACACTAGACAAGGGTCACTGTGACGCCCTGTTGGGTATTTAAGGTAACGATGTTGTCTAGGCCAGTGGGATTCTTTTAACCAGAAGACCCCATTGCAACGTACAAGTTTCTGGGCTCTGTCTCAGCTTGTATGTTGCAATATCTTTCTACATGGCCAGGTATTAATCTTTAACTCTGTTGTACAATCTAAATTGGCTTATCTTGTGTAATTATGTGAATTGGAATGGAAAATCTTTGCCTGACAAATAAATGTACAATTCTTGTTTAAACTCTCATATTTCCTGACAATCACTGACTTAATATAATATGATCTAGTGGCTAAATCAAACTCTCATTAGGTATGAGCATTCAAATTATAATAAATTGGAGTCAGATTAAATTCGGAGTTGGAAACTAATTAAAATACGTTCTCACAAGTAGAAATATTTCTTTTCACATGTGCTAAAAGGCTTACATGCATTTAACTTCACCCATGCTGTTAGCTTCGTCGTTGGGCTAATACATGGACTCTTACAAAATGGTGACCCCGACGTGATCTCCCATAAAGTTTCAGGCGAGTGATGTCTTTCAGCGCAATATGAAAAAGGAATACTCCGAAAAAACAGGTCCGAGTTCTCTTCTTCTTCCAACTGCTGAGGTAAGTCAACTGTTTTGCCTTTTATAAATGTTGAGGGAAAGATAAATGCATCCCATATAGTATATGAGTCGGTAATACTCAAAAATTATAGACCAGAGACCGTAAAATCTGGTTGGGCTTTAGATTAGACAAAACCCCATTGTTTCGTCAGGGACATAATAGCAGCAGAGTGGGAGAAGAATGAAAAACTTTAAACCAAAAATTTGGATCTCTTTTAGAGATTAAAGTTTAAGATGGAACAACATCATCCAAATTTTATTCTGGAACTTAACAGAGAGCGGCAAATGAAAATCTAAATTCTGAATATAACTGCTTCCACTAAGGATTGCTTATTGCATATGTTGTAATAACTTTGCAACATTGCAAACAAGCAGCGTTTATATTTCAAGAATTTTTTAATTGGTAATTAGATTAATTGGAAATTCTTGTTGTAATCTTTGTATTGGACATGTAAAGTGAAGTTGGGCAAATACAGTAGAATAAAATTAGTAATTAAAATACAATTTCAAATGAAGCTCCTATTAGATGGAAATTTAATCTCAGATCTTTAAGTTTTTATCTCCAAGCAGAAAACTTTGACTTGGTGTTTTCTCTAGAATTTAAATGGTTAAAGAAGCATTTGAATATGTTCGAGATATTTGAATCCAAAATCTGAATTATTGGTGATAAAAACACTGAAAATAGTTTTTTAAATACTGTTTAAGACTCGGCATAAATAGTTAAATTATTACACACCTATGAGTTTCAAAACAGTAAGGCAGATAAGGACGTGGTCAGTGTTGGGAGTTTTACTTCAAAGACAGAAGGAACCATTTTTTAATTGCATCACCACAGTTGTAGTTAATTCATGTTTCTAATGGCTTTGCGTGAAAAGTAACTCAGTTACTCATTAAGTTAATTACTTGACTAAAGACTACAAACCCACATAAATTACATAGGCAATAGAAAGTCAACATCTGGAACTTTTAGTGTTGTTTTGAGAAAAGACAAAATGTTTCAAATGAATAACCCTATATTTTCATGAATCCACATTTCATTGTTTCAGATAAGATAATACAGGTATCACCCTACTTATCTGAATTGATTTATATAGAATCGTTGAATTTATATATATCACTTAAGGAAAGTATAAAAGTCACTGTAATTAAACTACCTGAAAATGAGAAGTAATCCCTTACTTTACTATTTGCGAAAAGGTCATTTTAATTGCAGCGACTATTTAATTTGTAAACTAATTAAACCCAACACTGAACTTAAGATTATGATCAAATAATGTGAGTTTTTTGCATTTGTACTGTTGTGCCCAAATCTTTAAACTCACATGTTTAAACAAAATTACAAAAAAGAATGTAGACCTAGTAACAACTGAGCTCAAAATAAGAAAAAGTGTGACAAATTCACAAAATTCTTTAAACCGAGCAGTGAGACCAGTGATAAAATGTTAACAAAGATTTCAACCAAAACCCAGAATACACAAATGCTAATGTCATAGAAACTTCAAACCAAACCCCCCCTTCCACCAGACACAAAGGAATGTAAAATTTCTCTCAATAGAGAAGTGTTATAATTACAAAGACTTTAAAAATGGAAGGCATCTTACCAAACTCAGTAATGACCCCTTAGGTAAAATAGCCCACGGGGCCAAAGGAGGGAAATCAAATCTGTAAAGATTGATAAAATTATGCCTGAATTTGAGAAAAAGAGACACTAGACTGGAAAGCGCCACGCGCGGCCGAGGAGAACAATGAACGTTATAATGAACTGAACTGCCCAAAATTTCACTCACAAATCCTCACACATTGCCCTTCCTGAATGTTACAATGGTCTCTGTCTTAAACAATGCATATTTAAATGCTAAGGTTCGGGTTCTGTGTCATTTAAAGGGTCTCTGTGCGTCTGATGAAAAGGTCTCTCACCCCTTCCTATAGAATTAAGTAAAGACAATACCTGGTCACTCACACCAAATATCTCTTGAATGCAAATAACCTTCCCGCCGACACCAAGCTAGTTACATACAGTCACGGAAAGAGAAGCACAAACCCCCTGCCGAATCAAATAGTAAACATATGGTAAATTCATAGAATTATCTGCACACGTTCGCGGTGTGTAGTATCACTTCTCCAGGTAAATATGTTTGAAATTCATTTATATGTTTCTCGATGTAAATATATGATTGATTATTGATTTATTACTGTTGATTGGATTTCATTTGATTGTTTCTTAACCTGGTAGAAAATAAATTGTTATATTTGAACGTATTCTTGTTACTCTGAAATTATTACTCAGATAAGTTAAGAATGTACTAGGTTCCATGATAGACGAAACATAACACATGTTAAATGGAGATTCTAGAAATTCCCACTTGTTGTTTTGACTTCAATTATGTTATTCGTCGTAAATCTACGGTAAGTCAGAGTAAATTGCATTAAGATGAATGTGAAGCCGAAAGGTGGCGCGTCTTACATGGTGCTGACTGCTTAACCCCTGGTTAAATATTCCAAGCATTAATTAAAGTTGTACGTGGTTGTTTTAATCATGGAAACTGGAACTATAGATTACCTAGTTTAACCTCTGATTAATGTTTCTGCATTAATTAAAGTTGTACGTGGTTGTTTTAATCATGGAAACTGGAACTATAGATTACCTAGTTTAACCTCTGATTATTGTTTGAAATTTAACTAAGTTGTACGTAGGTAATTACAAGAATCAAATGATTACTATTTAAATAATGGCATTGTCTGTCTGTCTATTAAATAGTATTGATCATCAACCTCTAATCGTTGACCAAAACTAGTGAATTTATGATGCATTACAGCCGGCGTAATGTAATATAGGTTCACAATAAATGAGTAATAAGAGTAAAGAAGTACTATGGGGCGCCAAGGTAAATTGCGTTAGGATGTAGTAAGCCGACGGGCAACACATCTTACATGGTATTGGCGGATTAACCTCTGATTAAATATTCCAAGCATTAATTAAAGTTGTACGGGGTTGTTTTAATCACGGAAACTGGAACTATAGATTACCTAGTTTAACCTCTGATTAATGTTTCAGCATTAATTAAAGTTGTACGTGGTTGTTCTAATCACGGAAACTGGAACTATAGATTACCTAGTTTAACCTCTGATTATTGTTTGAGAATTGATTAAGTTGTACCTAGGAAAATTGGTAGGAGTTCAAGATTATTCGGATATATACTAAAATGTTTCATAAATTACTTAATTAATAAAGTAATATAAACTACTAAAATGGAGTCAGATAAAACGAGAATAAACGTGTTAACATTCTAAACCATCTTTTACTAAAACTAGAGTCAGATACGAGTTAAACTTGAAGTGAATCAACATAGTGCACTGAAGAAGACAGAACTGGCAGCAAACCTTCATCCACCAATAGATACAGCCGTTGAATTAACTGACTGAACCTTACATACTCTTGGTAAACATCAACCCAACAGTAATGACTTTATCAGTTAAATAGACAAGGCTAATAGGCTGATTGCATTTTTATATTTGTAATTGTGTTAGAAGCTTTTTCATATCCATAAAAACATATAATAGTTATTTGTGTTACTAAAAAGTACACCTAGGCACATGATTGTCTTACTGTAGGTGAGAAACACTTTGTGGCTGTAGATGCTTAATGCATTCTAGGCCTGATATCATGTGAAAGATAGAATTAACTGTATGCTAAAATTAATGAATTAATTTTAAGGTACATGTTTTTATGGTGAATAAGTTTGTCTCCTAAAAGTGAAAAACTGTGCTCAATATAGCTGCAGTTTAAACCACAAACAGGAGTACAATATTAGCCGCAAGACTACACTCTTAAAACAAACGGTTCTATATAGAACCAAAAACGGTTCTA
>CAIGQQ010033930.1:5062599-5088185 GCA_903798035.1 Danio albolineatus | reverse complement strand
AATTTTCAGGGTTTATTATCATGGAGAGACATAGCCAATTCTTACAAGTCATATACTATAAACTGTTTACTTCACAGTCTAAAATCCAGCACACTTTCAAACAGTGAATTCTGATGAGAGGGTGAAAACAAACAAGACAGAAAATATCCTATTATTGTACTTCTAAATGATGCTCTTTGTATGTAAAAATCTTGCTAACATTATGCATGGACTTTAAAGAACAGTACAAAACATAAATAAAATAAAATGCAATAAAGGTAGCCCATAATTCGTTAAGATCTAGTGGGAAGAACATATTATGAATATATGAGGTGATATTTTCAGTATATATTATTCTCAGTACTGACAGTATTATTTTATGCAAGTTCCAGGATATAAATTATCCATAAATTATGGCTTTGAAGATTCTTTGATCATTATTCAACCAGTGTTGCCGCGAGCCAGAAATGCTTACTGTACAGACATCATTAACAGTGAGTCAGGGGCAAAAAGCACCAGAACTTGGGCTCAGACATCCATGAAAGGTTACATGATTATTTCAATGTCCACTTTTTAGTTTAAATACCCAGACACATGAGTTTACATTTATACTTACAGCCAACAAGGCCCTTTGTATAGAGAGTAGAATCAATATGCAAACACACATTGAAAATATAACTAGAAAATGCATGCCTGTTTGATACGTACATAGACTATATATTGCATGCATAACATATTTCACAGAAGATCAATGCTAACCAAAACTAAAATAAAAAAAACACCTAAAGTAGTTTAATATTTAGCTGAAATGAAAATATATATACAAATATATCAAACAATCACATAGCTAGTTGCTTATTAAGTATTTAATATACATTTCATTTTTCATTTCATATTTATTTGAAACTATTAATAAAATAAACAATGTGTGCGTGTGTGTAATTTAGGCTATATGAAATAAACATTGCTTGTTACATGTGAACATTCGAATATGTAAATGAAATATTACATTTGCAATGCTCTTTTGTGAATTACATGATCACATATTATTCACACAAGGGTGGCAAAGTATTCATCATTTATTAATTCTTATGTAATAATTCTTATGATATTTTACTTTAGAATGTTCACAGAATAGCCATGTAGCTGTCAGAATGTCTAATGCTATCCAAAAGTAGTCTAAATACATTATCTAAAAAGTAAATAACCTGGATTACATTACTATAGCAGTTTTCATTGTTTAATTTGTAATAACATTCATGATTGTTCTTTTTTAAATAATCCACACAACTTTATTTAAATGATAGGAAACAGCTTTAGAGTTATTTTGTCTTGCTATATTATTAGACAGTAACTAAAAAAACATGTACACATGGACAGAAACATTCTTTCAAAGCTATTGAGTTTTAACAGCCTTTTCGTGGGTGTCTAATACAGTCATGATTACTTTGTTTTCACAAAAAATGCCATGAAATTGGAATTTTATATCCTACTGCGTTAAAATAGAGCCATAATAACTTCCAGTTGTTTGTGTTTGACTTTGCATTTCTTTCTCTCGGTTATGACAGTTGGCAGATATTATTGACTTATTCTGGAAGCTTATTACTGCATCTGAGTGTTCATTTCCACCGTGGAAGCAATTGATGGCCATGGATTTCTGCTTATCTCATAACATTTGTGTTGTCTGAGATTTCAGACATAAAGCTTTGAATTTATGAAGAAGTTCCATGGTATATTAAGAAGAATGATGCAAGTAATTTCTAATTTGGTTGATGGCAAGACAATATTTTAAGTGAGTAAAAATGTTTTTTAGAGAACCACTTTTTCTTTTAAATAATAAATAGATGACAGTTCAAGCACTTTCTGTCTTTTCCAAAGGACATTTTAAATGTGTGAAAATGTGTTCAGAGAATGTGCAGTTTCGAATGTGCTTTGAATATTCATGCCACTTGCATATGTTTCAAGGTCACTCTTAATGCCCTTTGAAAGCAGACAAAATGCAAAACAAGTTTGTGAATTTGCAAAAAGAAAGGCTTTTAAAAGAAGCTGATGCTGTAGTGACTGGTCTTGTCTTCTGAAAAGCTTTTTTATTTGTCTCTGAGACTCTAAACAAGGAACAGATGAAGTATTGCTTATGAATGGCTGCATTAGATATAATGAAATGAGATGAATTGACTCATGCACTGTATTGGTTCATTCAGGTGCAAGATTTTTTTTATTTCAATGCACTTTTTATGCTGCACTAATATTTTTTTTTTCATACATTGCTTTTTTCTTTATCATGCACTCTGAGAAATGAAATAGACTAGGTATGCTCGATATGAATTTTTACTGATTAAGTTTTTCTTATGGCCAATACTTATATGCAATAGGTAAAATATTGATTTTTGTCAATATTTTAGAGGACCTGTTGACCTGAAATGGACCCAGACTTTGGTAAAAAAAAAAAAAAAAAGAATTCAAACATATAAATAAAACAAACCAAAATATTTCGGGAAAAAACAAAACAAAACAATAGAATGACCCCAAAACAAGGTCCTTTTGGTAAAAGGTATTTTTGGTAATGATTGCTTCAAGATGCCTCTTCAATAGAGAAGGGAGTCTCATACATTGCTCAGGTGTGATTTATTTTTTGTTTTTTTGTGTATGTCTAAAAATCTTGCCAATTCTTTAAGTTATGTTGGATTCAGGTTAATTGATTGGCTGGATCATTTTAGCAGTTTTTTTTTCTTCTTTTTTGTAAAAAGTTCATTGTCTTGCTGAAATTTCCACACTGGTTTCGTCTTCATCATCTGGCTATGTTGGTGTTTGGATTGAAGCAGATAATAGACAGAATTACTTTCTAAAGCTGAGAGATTTCAGCAGGTGTCTTTTCTCCACCTCCCTTTCTTCATGTGTTCAACAGCTTTTCCCTGTGTCATTTAATTTACACTTAACTTTCTTTTATATTGTTTTCTTTGTATATATGCAGTAGATTATTGTTTGTTACTGACATCTGGTAAAAATTTTAAATCAACAGCACCTTTAGAAAAATGTTTTCTGCCATAAAAGGTGACATGTTTGATGCTTATACTAACGATTGTTAATAAGTTTGTATTTTGACATTATATTGTTCATATAATATGCTGTTTGTGCACCCAAGAGAACAAAAAAAATCTAAACAGATTTTAGCAGCTTTGGCTTAACTATAGTAAATCGCAGTCCTCACTATTTACAAGATATTTCAAAGATATCGTATTGTTTTATTATTGTATAAACAGCTTAACCAGGGACTTAAGCTGCAAATTAGCCTTTATCTTGAAGCCTAAATGTGGAGCATTGGCTGCTGGAAATTGTATCAATGTTATATTGCATTGTCATTGTTAAATAAACTTACTAGAATTAAACATTTACCTTTTTTATTTTTAATATATTCACTATATTTACATTTAAGTATTTCAAATCTACTGATGTTTGTGATTGACACTCGTTGACACCAAAGAGACTGACAAAGAGATATTGGTGAATCACTATTTGTGTTAGCATTTATATGTCCACATTCTACATTGAGTATGTGGATGTAATTACAGTTTATAAATGTCAGGAGCCATGTGTATTAATTTACATTTAACTTATCTTGCCTGAACTGTTATATTCTTTTACAATAACGCAAAGGTCATCAATGGCTTTCATTGTATTCAGCGCTGAAGCAGAATAAACAGCTCATGTTGCTTGCAGACTACTGGATGGAGGTTACAGTGTCATCTGTGTAGAAAAAAAATCCATTTTTTTTCCATAGAGCGGCATCTGTTAATGTCAGTCATTATGCAGTCCTCCCACGACATTGTATGTTTCTCAGATTGATCTTTATTTGAGTGAAAATGTCAATTTTCGCAATTTCCAGCACAATTATGGAAGATGGCCCATGAGAAGTGAACTGATTTTAAGCCTTATTTAATGGAGCTTATAGTTATTTTTTTTAAAATAAGTGTATTATAATACAATAACAATAGACCTAGGGCCACATGTATAAAATTTTGTACTAACACAAACCATCTTTTGGTGGTTAAAAGCTGCTGTCTGGATTTACTGAAGACACGCAAAATTAATGATAAAAATAAATGGACTTAGTTGATGCAGTTAACCCACTGTGTTTAATTTTTAGACAAATCAAGAGTTTATATGAATCATGGAACATAGCTGAGCATTATTTTCTGAGCATTGATTGTTAAATGAGCTGCTGTGTCTGTGTTCTTTCATTTGGTAATAAAAAGAATTATGAGAAACTATGAGTTGCAACCTTAGATTTCTGAGGAAAAAAGTAAAATGTGAAAAGCAACCTGAGATTAAAAAATGTCTGAACCTGAGGGAAAAAAAAAAATTGAAAACAAAAAATGTTGTAGACATATTTTACAGTTTGAACCCAAAGATGACTAATCTGTCAGATGAAGACGAGCCACAATCAGAGATTCAATTAAAGAAAGTTTACTGAAGATAGTTTGCAGTTTCATCAGCAGAAGCCAGCTTCAACACTTGCAATGGATTCATAGGCCGCTCTGCTTACAACATCAAAAACATCAACAAATATACCCTTACATAACATCATTAACTGTGTCATACATATAGAGGTTTAACCTGATTGGTTAAAACACAGATAGACGTAGAAATTTTCTATGTGGGTGCGTGCGTACAACTCTGAACAATATCTCAAGCATACAAATGTTAGACAGCCACTAGGCTGTTCAGAGCTCACCCCAGACATGTGAAAGGATCCACAATCGATTAGAACACAAAAACTCAATGTACAATCTGTTTCTTCTGTTTTTATCAAAACTGGTTAAAAAACAGTATATTCTGCATTCAGGCTGTTATATTCTCACTACACAAAGTCTATCTTAAATAAAAAACAAATCACTTTAAACAGAATTAACACATAATAATAATAATAATAATAATGATAATAATAATAATAATAATAAGTGACGAAGTGGCGCAGTAGGTAGTGCTGTTGCCTTACAGCAAGAAGGTTGCTGGTTCGAGCCTCGGCTGGGTCAGTTGGCCTTTCTGAGTTTGCATGTTCTCCCTGCGTTTGTGTGGGTTTCCTCCGGGTGCTCCGTTTTCCCCCATAGTCCAAAGACGTGGTATAGGTGAATTGGGTTGGCTAAGGTAGTGAATGTGTGTGTATGGATGTTTCCCAGATATGGGTTGCAGCTGGAAGGGCATCCGCTGTGTAGAACATGTGCTGTATATGTTGGCGGTTCATTCTGCTGTGACGACCCCAGATTAATAAAGGGACTAAGCCGAAAAGAAAATGAATGAATGAATGAATAATAATAATAATAATAATAATAATAATAATAATAATAATAATAATAATAATAATAATAATAGCAAAATCACTTTAGACAGTAGTAACACATATCAACGACAATAGAAAAACAGTGCCTTCCAGTCATCAGGCCCTTCAGTTCCACTTAAGAGGTCTCTATGACCTCTGACCTGGTTTGGTGGCTCCTGAAAATAGAGTTACAAAGAGGAACAATACACTAAACATTCTCACGTTAAGCAATGTGTTAACTATATTCATAGTCAGAAACATTTCAAATGAAATACTGATTCAAATAATCATATTAATAAAGTAATGAGAAAAAGAATAATGAGAAAAGGATAAACGTTGATCCTCTCCGGGATGGATTTGACGACAGAAATCCAATCCCATCAATGTAAATTCAGAAGTTATTTGATCAATTTAAGACTTATTGTAATGAGTTGGCTGAGGCGATGTTAGGATCCATATGCAGAGGTTTATTTTAGGATGAGGCAAAGACATCGACGATTCAACAGGCAAGTAGTCAGCAACAGAAAAGCAGTCCAAAACTGATCAAGAGAGCAAAGACAGAGAGCGTACCTGATCAAGGCAGGCAAGGTCATACACAGGATAGTAGTCATAAAAGGCAGGTAAGCTGACAATACTTCGCCAGGAAGCATGGCCTGAGCTCTCACAAAAATACTGCACAAACAGGAAGTGAGCGCAGAGGGAACGGAGCTGAGTCAGTAGTCGGGCGAGGGCTCCCTCTGATGGCGTGGCATTACAGAACCCCCCCTTTAGGAGTGGCTTCCAGACACTTCTAATACAGTTCAGGCGGGAGGTGGAGCGGAGGTGGAAAAGGGGGAGGGAAGGAGGGCCGGGACCATGGAGCTGCGGAGGGCCTGGAGCGTGGAACACAGGTATGTCTGGAGGCTTTGGTTCAGGAGATAATGGCAGTTCATGTAACCCCAGTGGGTCAGGAGGCTTGGGTTCCAGGGGCGCTGGCAGTTTGTTCAACCCTAGTGGGTGGGGAGGCTTAGGTACAGGAGGCACTGGCAGTTCGTTCAACTCCAGTGTGTCAGGAGGTTTGGGTTAAGGATACACTGGCAGTTCGTTCAACCCCAGTGGTTTAGGAGGCTTTGGTTCAATGAACACTGGCAGTCCATTCAACCCCAGTGGATCAGGAGGCCTGGGTTCACTTGGCTCTGTCAAGCATTCATGAGACTCAGGTGGCGGCTCTGGCCATTCGTGGGAATCAGGCGGCGGCTCTGGCCATTCGTGGGATTCAGTAGGCGTCGACTCTGGCAGCTCTGGCGGCGGCGTCGATTCTGGCAGCTCTGGCGGCGGCGCCGACACAGGCAGCGGCGTCGACTCTAGCAGCTCAGGTGATGGCATTTCAGGAACAGGAACAATGACACTAAGTATCAATGCCAGATTAATATAATCTTTCAATGTCCCATCAGGGTTATGCCATGGCATGCAAGAATACAATGGTTCAGAAAGTCCTCCAAGGAAAAATATCATCAAACATTCCTCATTCATAGGACTTTGATATGCCAGATCGATAAAATCCGACACATACTCCTCAATAGATCATGCTTCCTGACGAAGACGAATGATTTTACTACCTGCTGGATCCACGTTAGGCGAAGTATTCTGTAATGAGTTGGCTGAGGCGATGTTAGGAACCATATGCAGAGGTTTATTTTAGGATGAGGCAAAGACATCGACGATTCAACAGGCAAGTAGTCAGCAACAGAAAAGCAGTCCAAAACAGATCAAGAGAGCAAAGACAGAGAACGTACGTGATCAAGGCAGGCAAGGTCATACACAGGATAGCAGTCATGAAAGTCACTTGGAACAACGCTTGGTAAGGCAGGTAAACTGGCAATACTTCGCCAGGAAGCATGGCCTGGGCTCTAACATAAATACTGCACAAACAGGAAGTGAGCGCAGAGGGAGCGGGGCTGAGTCAGTAGTCGGGCGAGGGCTCTCTCTGCTGGCGTGGCATTACACTTATACAGTATATTGCACTTTTAAGATTTTTTCTAGATAAAGATCTAAAATTAAAACAGGCTGTATGTGCTTCTATAATATACTGATAAACACCTGTGAAAAATCAGTACATTATATCTTGTGTTTTTGAAAAACTTTCATTGTGTTTTGCATTTCTCAGTTTTAATATAGAATATGCATGTTTTGTAAATGCTGCAGAAACGTGAGCTTGAATTACTCTTCAGAATAACAGTGACTACGTTTACATGGACATCAGTAATCAAATTAGTTGCCATAATCTAGTTAAGACAATCAGATTAAGGTGTTATATGTTACAGCACATAATTCGGTTAACGTCATTGCGTCACCGCGATATCTGCATTTTCTCCAGAGTTTCATGTAATTTCGGGTGTTTCATTTTTTATTTGTCAACTTTAACGGCAGTTTGGCACTTTCACTTTTATTCGTGAACATTTTATGCATGCCCCCCATAAAAAAACGAGATATTGGATGCAACTATGAACTGCTGGAAGAGCGTTGTTTTAATGGAAGTTCATACCGCATGCTGAATGGAAGAAAAAAACCTCCGCATTTCACGATGCAGGTGTCTGTGTTAAACAGCCGTCGCAAACGTGGCGAAAAGTCCTACATGACAGTAATACTTCAATTAAGGTATTTACATGTCTGTACTGCACGTAAATAATGCGACTTACTCCACATGTCTTAATCCAATTTCTGTTTAGTTCGATTATGACCTTAATCGGATGAATTTAATAAAAAATTGCTGTTTACATGGTGGACTCTTAATCAGAGTATTGTCTTAATTGCATTAAAAGTGAAATATTGGTGTCCATGTAAACATACTCACTGTAATGTAAAGCTTTTCTTGCTAAGCACAAAAACGATAATTCTTTAAAATAAAGTGTGTAATCTCAATAGATTGCTTCAACTGATTATGCACATTCTTGCATTTTAACAGTCTAGTTTTGCTATCAGAAATGATCGAAATAAAACAGCTTTCACTAAAATCCATTTGCCGGTTGTTTCTTTAAAAGATGAAAGCTGTTTTGTGCTGTAGTGTGCATTACAGTGTTGAAAGAGAAAAGCAAACCGGGACGGATAGAGAGAGAGAAGTAAATGGTCTGGGTGCACAGGAAGAAGATACGTACTGTACTGTACTGTACATTACAGACTTTACAGTCATTACAGTTTGAAAACAAACCCTTCACTCTCTTCACTGAACAGCACACACTAAACATGTCCAAAAAGACTCTAACATGCTGGTGGCCTTTAGGGAGAGTGTCAAAGAGAAAGCCTGATATGATGCTGGCAAATTAGAAGTAAAGAGTAGAGCAAAAAGACTGGTTCAATCCAAGCCTGAAACATCACAGGGATAGTATTACTGGAGCAGCAGGGTGAGAATTTATTCATTTTTAAACAAAATAAATTAATTAAAACCGTTTTTTTTAACAACTAATTTAAAAAGACACACATAATCTTTTAATCATGTTTATGTGTATTTGTTTATATATTTATGTAATACTATTTTTAAATCCAAAATGAGAAAAAGTTGCAAAGATCACCTTTTAGCCCTGGAGCAGTGCACTAAACCTCCGGTTGCTGGAGGACAACTTGTGCTCATTTACTTTGTAAATTTTTGGATGAAAGCCTTTGCTAAATGGTGCCTGAAGAAAACTATGTGATACATGTTACTAATATAGAAACACATTCAAGAGTGTAGCATCACTGAAAGGAATCTGATGCGCACACATACACACACACACACGCACACAGACACACACACACACACACACACACACACACACTAACACAATATACAGTGGGTACGAAAAGTATTCAGACTCCCTTCTTCACAGATTTTCACTCTTTGTCATATTGCAGACATTTGCTTAAACTATTCAAGTTCATGTCAGTTTTTTCTTTTTTAATAAATCGGCAAAACTGTCAACATTTTAGTGTTTTATGTACATATGAGGTGCTGTGTGTACATTAAGGAGGAAAAAATGAACTTAAAATGAATTAAAGAGCCCCTATTATTATTATTATTATTTATTCATTCATTCATTTTCTTTTCGGCTTAGTCCCTTTATTAATCCGGGGTCGCCACAGCGGAATGAACCGCCAACTTATCCGGCATTTGTTTTACGCAGCGGATGCCCTTCCAGCCACAACCCATCTCTGGGAAACACATCCATACATTCTCATTCGCACACATACACTATGGACAATTTAGCTTACCCAATTCACCTGTACCACATGTCTTTGGACTGTGGGGGAAACCAGAGCACCCGGAGGAAACCCACGCAACCACGGGGAGAACATGCAAACTCCACACAGAAATGCCAACTGGCCCAACCGGGACCTGCCCCAACCGGGGATCGAACCAGCGACTTTCTTGCTGTGAGGCGAACGTGCTACTCACGCGCCACCGTGGCGCCCATTATTATTATTATTATTTTATTTTATTTTTTTTTTGAAAATGACCTTCCATGCAGTGTGTAACAGCTTTTGTGAAGTAAAATATCCAGCTAAGGCTTACATCTGAAAGTGTGCTGTGTTGAAAACTATTGGTTCATCTATAAAAGAGTCGACTCATAGTGGTTCAAATGAATTGCTGCGATAACGAGTCTTTAGCCGTGTCGGCGTGACGTCAATACAGAACTCAAGCCCGGCCCTTTTGTTGCGCGTGTAGACCCTGGAAAATTGAAACCCCCGGCCCTGCCCACAAACACTGTAGGAAGAAAAAGAGGAAGAGAAAAATTGTAGCAGATCGCGGTTGAATCATGTCGTGAAGACGATGTGCTCTGAAGTGTGAGGGAAATTTAGTATTATTTTCTCTACCCGAAGAGGTAGAGAAATGGTTGTCTCCTTGTTTTCTCTAGCATGCAAATTATGTATATAATTGTGTTTTGTTACTTGTAACTGATCCACATGGTTTGTACTGGATCTGGTTAAGTCTTTATATTCTCATATCGTGTCTAAAGCCATGTTAAAAACGTGATGCGTGCCGCTTTGTTTACAGATTTAAATGCATTTGTGAGCTCGCGATCCAATGCCGTTTGTCATTGCTATCACCTCCGTCAGCTGTTCCTGCACATGTGCGGCGGTCAAGTTTCAAAATATTTCAGCTTTAGTCTGTATGGATTAATACTGAATGTGTGTCGTGGTTAAGAATTGAGCAATATGCTTGTGTTAAACAGCACTGCTTTTTAATGCACTATTGCATTGGGCTCACACATAAACTCTGCACTCTGACTACTTCAACAATGTTGATAAGCCGTGGTGGGCATTTCTCTCTGTCTCACGCTAAACACAGTCGACAAATTGCAATAGGCAGGGTCATATGACCAATCAGCGCAGATTAGCATCGTACTAAGGAGGCGTTTGGGAACAAATTAATCTCTGAACGATTCATGTGGGAGTCATTGGGATAATTAAGTAAAAATACATGCATATAATAAGACTTGCATGCATATCAGACTGTTGTTAGAGACCCCCAAAACACAAGTCAGGAATAAAGATCTAAAACATAACTGAAACAGCTGAAAGTTGAATTAATAAATATATTAAGTTAGCTTTTCCTTGATGTGTGGTTTGTTAGGACCATACATGTACATGACAATATTTGGCAGAGATACAGATATTTGAGTTTAAAAGTTAAAGTTAAAAAGTATTGAGTTTAAAGTTGTCCAAATTAAGGTCTTAGCAATGCGTATTTCTACTTAAAATTGAGTTTTTATATATTTACATTAGGTAATGTACCAAATAAATTCATGGAACAGGAATATTTGATCTTTACATTAGGTAAATATTCGATTTATACAAATGTGTGTGTGTTTTATACCCATTCAAAATAACATTGATTTTGTGGTCAAGGTTAAAAAATACACATGCACACACGTACGTACGTATGTATGTATGTATGGAGAGAGAGAGAGAGAGAGAGAGAGAGACTGACTAACTGGAAATTATTATATTATTCACATTCAGTTCTTTTGTTGCTTTAATTACTTCTATTGTCCTCATTTGTAAGTCACTTTGAGAAAAAAAGCATCTGCCATCAATTTCAATGCAGCTTTACAGAGAACGTGTCTACTTTCAAGTAAGAGCAATGCGATTATCAGAGGTCAATGTCTGTGGCAGAACTACAGTTGTAGCATAATAGAATCACGAAGGCAATAAATGATGGCTTTCATGCAGAAATGAACATGTCTAAAGCAGCAATTACATTTTATCATCATAATTACAATATAAGAATTTGTTCTCAGTTTTGCCTGTTGGTTCAGAGTTGTCATCATATGAGGTCCTTGCACTTGCTGTCGTCAACATCAAGTGTTAAGGTCATCTGAGATCAGTTCTACACAGGTGTTATTTGTATTTTTCATTAGAGGATGGATTCAAACTGATGTCCTATTTATCTCAGAGGAAGCAACAGCACGTAAATGGAGAGCAAATAGCCTAGCTCCAGTTTATAGCATTTTTGATGTGGCCGTAGCATGGAGTCATGAGGCACATTCTTTGTGTATGTTATTGTTTTTGTTAAATAGGCACACTTTTATTCTACACTTGAACTTGGAGTGTCTGTCTGAAATGTGAAGGCTTTTTCAGAGCTTTGGAGCTAAGTGTGAAAAACACCCTATCTCCTTTGATAGTCCTTGCCATTATACCACAAGGCTTTAGTTATGTGACCTTCAAAAATGTGATGGATTGTAGCATGAGAACATATTGGTTAAAGGGATAGCTCACCACCCCCCAAAAAATTTATTCCAACAGCATTTACTTTAAACCTGTTTGATTTTATCTTCCTCTGTTGCAGACAAAAGAAGATATTTTGAAGAAATTAAAAGCTAGAAACCATTAGCTGTTGACTTCCAGTATTTTTTCCAACTATGGATGCAAATCGTTTTTCAACATTCTTCAAAATTGCTTTACATGTAGTCAACAGAAATTCGCAAAGCATTAGACCCTCTTCAGAGTGAAGAAATGGTGACAATTTTCATTTTAATGTGAGCTATCATTTTAAGTGTAGTGGAGCTAAACCATTAAGAACCTTGTAGGTAAGAAGTATTTTGTAATCAATAGAGAACTCAATATTTTCAGTGTAGAGTGCCATTCTGGACAAACTATAGCTTGTTTACTGAAGGTGTCAGACAGCAGAAAATTATCAACAATCCAGTCTGATGTCATAAATGCACAAACCAGCTTTTCTGCATCAGAAACAGACATCATGTTTCATAGCTTACCAGTTCTTCTAATGTGAAAGAAGGTTGTTTATAAAGGCACATGATAAAATCAATCTTCTGAGGATAAGCACCTAATTTGTATGTTTGTTTTACTTTTACAAAATATTACACACATTGTTTTTTACAGAGACAGACGATTTTGTGTCATTTGAATTTATAAAAATGTTTTTGGGGAAGAACAGCAAATATTCTTGGATTCGTTTCAGATAAAAAACTACAAAGGCCGATCCCATACATTTAAAACTAGTTTATGTGGAAATAATGTGTATTTATGGACATTTAATTGCATAATGATTATAGATCATAACAGGTTTTATATGTTATTGCCCAATTAGTTCATCTTCAGAGTCATCAAACTTGTAGGACAAGAGATTAATCTATTAATAATCTACTTTCTTTACAGTTGCTTTTTATTGGATTAGTTTTTGCTATATGCTCATAAATAAAGAAATATTTAGCATTTAGTTTTGCGTACAGCTTTAACAGTTAAACTAAATTTATTATACTCTGCACATTTGTAAAAGTCACCACATTTCAGGAATTAATAGCATTCTGCAGCAGTCACACTTATTTGTTTTTAAATAAGCTCATGTACCAGCACTGCACACTGTCAAGGTCCCTTCCCATGACAGTCAGTTTATTTGCTTTATTTGCTCATGTTTGTGACTTCTATTTCAGCAATGCAAAACCAACTCATACTTGGATTCAAGCTTCACAGCAGGTCAACATTTTAATATTTAAGGTGGAAATAAAAAAAATAAGGAATAACCTGCAGTTTCCTCAATTTTAAGGGCACTGCAAATGCTTAGTCCATATTTCATGAGTTTTATGTATTCAGAAACACAGTATAAAAGGGCAACTCTCATACAACATCAACTTTTAGGAGCTATTTGCACAGAAATGTGTGTAGGAATAGTGTATACACAGCCATATTAGAGTGGTATAAACATATCAAGTGCTTTTTTGATTTACAGGCATGCATTATGTCCTAAGTGAGCTTTCAGTTTCTGAACAAGACAATACAAGACATGATTTGCAACAAAAATAAGATTAGAAGATGGATCTATTTCTAAATATCTGTGATCCAGCTCCACCCATCTATTGTGGCTACAGTAGTTGTCTTACAGATCAGATATCCGTTGTCATACGTTTACTTTAATTGCTCTTTTCCCAAAAATAAAGAGAATAAGAACATAACAGATTAATTGTTGTCTATTAAAAACAGTGTGAAGTAAAAAAATGTTTGTTTCACTACTGCTGCATAGTGCCAGTACATGGCTATAAATGAGGATGCTATAAACACATAACAGGAGTCCTGGATTGTGGGTGTAAAACCATGTTTATTTGAAACAGTAGTTAACGTACAGTATCTCCAGGAGCAATTCCATGCAAATGTCAATCTTAAGTTTTCACTAAAATAGCAAAATACTTTCCAAGTTTTTTGAGTAGGCTTGTAATTTACAGCACTGTAAAAATGCTCAAAAATGTCTATGTAAGTGTTTTCAAAGAATTATATTTGATTCAGCAAAGCCATACAAATGTCAACTACACATCTGTCACATCCATAACGGAGAGACGTCACATCCATAATGCAGCTTTTCCCTCATAAATGCAAATACGTAACATAAAATAAAATCAATCATGTTTGGTCTATAGAGATTTGACTCTTATCCTGAAGATTAGCATCATTTCTTTTGGATTGTGCAGTTTAATTCACAGAATTTCTTTTTCAGAGTATTTTTTGGCAGATTGTGGATTGATAAATGAGCACTGAGATGCAAGATTCGCCCGTTGTTTCTTGTGAGGTGTGTCATGACAACCATGTCTGCAACTTTTCACAATGTCAACCCAGAAAGTCTAGAATATTTCATAATAATATCCGTGTCATTTATGACTGGTTCTGTTACATGAGTGATGTTGACCAAAGGGAGCACAGAATCTCTTTCATACGCAGCTTTTAAAATGTCAAAATGAAAGAAAGAGGACTGTGCTACAAAGTGGACAAATGAAATGGAAGTAAGCTTTGTGTAGTTATTTCCACAGCATGCTTGCCTGTATGTACTATAAGTATGTATGGATATATTAATTCATTAATTCATTAATTTTCTTTTCAGCTTAGTTCCTTTATTAATCTGGGGTTGCCACAGGGGAATGAACCACTAACTTATCCAGCATATGTTTTATGCACGGATGCCCTTCGGCCATAACCCATCACTGGGAAACATCCTGACAACCCAGCCGAGGCTCAAACCAACTACCTTCTTGCTGTGAGGCGATCATGCTTCTAACTGAGCTATATATATATATATTCAATTCATTGGTGAAGGCAAGTTTAATGTATTCGTGTTCAGTAAGAAACACTATATTTGCTGTCAAACTGGGGAAAGACTAAATCACACATATGTAAATGAGTCAGTGAAGGTTGGATACTAAAGAGTCATGATTTGTGGATGTTTTATACAGCAGGAGTTTGGCCTCATGCAGATACATGTTTGAAGACTAAATGCAAATGTTTATCAGAATCTATTTCAGCTTCCCAGTGCCCATTGCCCAATGCATCAGCAATTTTCATGCAGGACAAAGAACCTCATCATCCCACAGCACAATGGGTAAAGCAGTTCTTTGAAGCTCAAAATCAAAGGTTATGGTTAAGAAACTCACAACAGTCACTGAGCTGTGCAAAAGACTGAAGAAGAGCAGATCAAGATTTGACAAGAACAATGTGAGAGAAGAGTGATTATTGGCAAATATAAAATAAATGGGAATCTAAATAGTTTAGCGGTGGCATGGTGGCTCAGGGCTTAGAATTGTCACCTCATAGCAAGAAGGTCGCTGGTTCGAGTCCAAGCTGGGCCATGAGGCATTTCTGTGTGAAGTTTGCATGTTTCCCCCATGTTCGCATGGGTTTCCTCTGGGTGCTCCGGTTTTCCCAACAGTCCAAAGACATGCGCTATAGGTGAATGGAATAAACTAAATTGGCCATAATGTATGAAAGTGTGTGCGAATGAGTATGTACAGTATGGATGTTTCCAGGTACTAGGTTGCAGCTGGAAGGGGATCTGCTATGTAAAACATACAGTATGTTGGAATAGTTGGCAATCCGCTGTGGCAACCTCTGAAATAGAGACTAAGCCAAAGGAGAATGAATGAATAAATAGTTTATAAATAGTTCTCCAAGTTTTACTTCAAATTATCAATAACATCTTGAACTTGATGATGAAAAATGATAAAGTAACATTACAATCTATTAGCAGAATACCCTGTTGTAAACATCAGGTTTAATGACTGCTTATAATTACATTTTATTTTATAGATAATAATATTTAATTAAGAACTCAAGAAAACTTTGCAATGACATTTTAAAAGTTATTTTTTATACAAGTTTCTTTTTCTTGTTCTTTTTATAAAATAGGCTGTATTTGTTCCATCATTTATTGTTATTCTTTCTCCTCACCAAACCGCTTTTCTCAATTACTAGTCTATTTCCTTCAAATTGATTTTCTGAATCTTTACTCATAATTTTCTTTTTTTTTCACCCAGGGTTTTGAAGTGTTATTTTTCAAGACATCTTCCTGTTCCTGATAACTTAGACAACTGGGACATCCAAACATTATGCATTGTTTAAACAATTCTTCCCCAGCTTCCATAAAATGCTCTTTATTTTTGACTTTTAAAGATGTCCTTCAGATTAACCCATTTCCTGAATAAACTCTCCACCCCTGTTAGCGCTATTTCACATGTGCAGCCTTTTCCAATTAACACAGGAAGTGAATGCTTACTTGAAGTACTATGATTATGCAAAGCTCATCCTATTGAAGAGAGGTAAGAAATATTGAGGTTTTATCATTTGATACTGTATGTACCAGTGAGATTTAGTCAAGTTTTGCTTTGCTGCTTGCTCTCTGATCAGTTGACTGAGGTTGACCGATAGCATCAATTTCAAGATCCATTAATATTGAATTAACCTTTCTCATCCTTTACTCTTTTTCAACAAACTACACTCAACATAACAACATAATGCACATATCTAATCTTTTGACTACAATTTTTTTGGGGCACTTGTTTACATTCACTTTAAACACATCTCATATCTGATATCTGTGAAGGGGCTTAAATCTTTAGGGACCACGATGCGGTTTCGATCCTGTCAGTCATAATATGATTCCAAAATGATTCTTGAACTACACATTTTTCAGATTTTTTCAGCTTTATTGGTTAATATTTCCCACTTTAAGCAGAATTGGGGTTTCTGTGCTTTATTAAAATGCTTTTGTTTGTTATTGGAATCTATGTATGAGAATACTGCTTCTTAAAAATATATTTGTATTAGTTAGAAAGTTATGTAGAGCATAAACAGGCTTTGAATGTAACATTGAAAGCCAGATTACCATCTGCAATTATACAGAACATGTTACAGAAAGTTATATAGAGCACTTATTCAAAGAACTATTCTTATTAGGAATTGCTTTTATTTTAGCAGGCTGCGGAGAACTAGCTTTAAAACATAGTAGTGCATATTGCTTCATTCATTTGTAATACTTTCATTTTCATTCACACTCCTCATTTGCTGAATACAAGCCACTAATGACTTATTATTCTACTGTAGTCACTGTCAATGCATGTTAATGCCTAAATGCATTCTTTAGTGATTCCAAAGTTGGTCAGACTCTCAGAGGAGAAACAAAGCACTGCACATCACGATCTAATCTGAATACTAATCTGAATCTAAAGAATTTTGACGTATCGTTGAATCAGTTAACAATGTTAACATTCAGTTAGTTAACATTCTTAACAGTCACATATTTTTGCTTCGCAGTAAAAGCTCCTCTTGGCCCCACTGACTTACATCCATCGCAACATATAAACATTGTTCTGCTGCATGCAAATCATGTTTGAAACAGGTGCGAAATGATCCGATATGAATGTTTAGATGTAGGTCAGAAGTCCAGATTTTGGATATGTCTGACTTAAAACCACATTTGGAAATGGCTCAAATTATTTTTGTGTGTATGCATCAAATCAAAACAATTTTTTTCCTGCCGATGTAAATGCAGAAGCACAATCAGGATACAGCATAATGTAACAGACCTCCATGTGCAAATATGAAAACAATAAAACAAAAGGTGTTAGATGCCTTAGCTAAACCATTATTATGTATACATTATGCTTATCCTTTGATGGCCATTTACAGTATAAATGACTTTCTTATGTCTTGGGTAAATGTCTATAATAAAGTTTCCTAGACATGTTTATCTCGAAAACATGTCCATTTTGTTCTAATGATGTCATGATTGGGAGTGCTAACAGATTTTCAGAAATAATGGACCTCTTTGGAGGAAAGGGGTTGAAAAATTACAAGTTTATTACATTGGGATGAAAAACTGTTCTGTTAGCATTTCATTATGAAAATGACTTGCTGATAGAAATGTATTTGGAGAAATAATATGTCCTAAATGACCATTTTGTTGCAGATTCTATCAAGTCTTGCAGTCAGAACAGATTTATTAGGCCAGTAGACTGTCCAATTGAGTTACAGAATAAGTGAAATCGAGCCTGTGATCTATCTTGTGACAGATGTTTCAGGGGAAATAATACCAGATCAATCAGTATTATATCTTAAAGCTTTGAAAGCATTTTTCTCAGTGTACTTTTTTTATTGAAAGTTAGAGAGTTAACTTGTTGCAGGAGTAAAAATGTGAAAAATTCCAAATTAAATGCTAGTTTTATTTTTAGTTATGAAATAGTTGATCTTTGGAATAAAAAAAAAAAAACATACAGACGTAGTCTGAGCTTAAACTGTCAAAATGTGTGAAATGAATGCAAACCAAAAAACTTTTTACTGCAGTGCAGTAGCTTGCTAACGTCATGGTTACTTCCGTAACCCACGTTCCCCGAATAGGGAACTGAGACGTGTGTCTGAATCTCAGACAATGGGAGTTGTCAGACGACCAATCACTTCTGAAGATAAGAAAACGGGCCAATGAAATGCCAATTGCATTGGCGGAGCTTGGCTCCACAGCTGAACCTGATGAGCTTGTTAGGGCTATATCAGTCAGCTGCGGAGGAGCTCCTTCAGAATTGCCTGCTGAAGAGCCGATCACTCAGCTCCCAGCTGGAGACTCAGGTGCTGTGGCAGTGGAGACACACGTCTCCGTTCCCTATTCGGGGAACGTGGGTTACGGAAGTAACCATGACGTTCCCCTTCATATGGGAACTCCGACGTGTGTCTGAATCTCAGACAATGGGAGACTGTATGGAAAACGCCACAGCAGCTAAGCCCGTCACGCTCCTGATGTGCAGATTGCCAAGCAAAGCGTGAGCGCACTGACATCACCAAAAGCGCAACCTTCCAACGTCCCTAGGCCCTTAATTACCAATAACATGGGAATAATTATTTTATTATCGGGAGTCGTAATTTGCCTTCACCTAGCTAATATAGACTAGGAATTTTTTGAATACGACAGTACGTTGGGAAAGCGTCAGTCCCCGAAGGGGGAGGACGCAGCGGAGGTCATCTGCTACCCTCCAAGGGGGAGCTCGATGACAACAAAACTTATGGACTAGCCCTAATTAGGGGGAGTACTACATACGATAGGCTGGTTAGCTGTTAGGGAAGACACGGGACCACCTAAAAAAGGGGGGAACACACCGTGGTAGAAATGCATATGGCATCCCCAAAAAAGGGGATTGCACATAGCTGGCACCGAACCTCAGTATGCGGTTTGACCACAAGGGGGCATACCAGTACAACACACTGAGCCATGCACTTGACTCCTCCGCTGAGTCAGGTGCTGGGGGCCTCGGAGGAATTCTCTAGGGTTCACCTGAAAAGGGAAACTTACTAGTAGAATAGAAAAAGCGCACGCATCTCCGGGTTAGGGAGCCTGGCGCAGCAAGCGTTTGTTGACACAGAGCTTAATTTCCTCCCAATTGACCGGGGTAATCCGGTAACTGGTAGGAAACCAACTCTACTCGAGGATATAATCTCGAATGTGTTAGGTATCACCCAGCCTACAGCTCTAGATCGGTTTAAGAGGCGCTGCGTATTCACGCCGAAAAGTAGGCACTGCTTATATTATTTTTATCATTAATAAAACAAGTGCACTCTCCTCCGGGGAACACAGCTCGCCCTAGCTAATGAAGCGAGGGTGATGGCATAATTAAAATAGACCAACCTCTGCTTTGACACAGCACTTCCCTTCTGCTGATCATAACCGAAAAGAGCTGCTTAGTCTCGTCACGTTAAGCGCAGTGCGCGGACATAGCAATGAAAAAGGCTGGGTCTGCCTCCTCCGCGGGCAGCGCTTCCAGGTTCCTGACCTCATATTAAAGGGTTAGGAGCCTTGGCACAAGGTGAACCGAGGCACAATTCGCTGGCACAATTCGCTGACCGAAAATGCCACCGGAATCCTGACCCTCCTGATACCAACGCGATTAGCAGAGCTGTCTAAGGACAGAAAATTTATAGATACTGAATCGAATGGCTCAACGGACCTAATCATAACCGCTGGGGCTATCTAGAGATCCCAAGAGAGTAAGCGAGGGGGCGGGGATGCACTTTACATCACACGCCATGTGCCTCTGAGAAACCGGCTGATGAGGTTATGCCTTCCCAGCGCGCGTCCATTCCCGGGGAGAACTGGGATGTCCACACGCCAAACCTTCAGTGTGGAGGGAGACAGCCTTCGCTCCAGCTACCTTGAAGGAAGAAAACACAACACTGATCTGGCATGTTCGGGGATTTTCTCTAAAAAGAAACTCCATACAACGAATAGACTCCACTACAGGACGTAGGCATGCCTAGTAGGGTGCTCTAGCCTGAAGTGACGGTGTCCTCCGCGCTCTGTCTAGAACCTCATCCAAGGAGGTTCCAGAACCCTGCACGGGTGCCAGGGGTGCCCATCCCAGAAAAAGGAGTGCTTTCTCCAGGGAATTTTGTCAGGGAGGGCCATCACAAGGAGTGTGAGTCCGTAAACTCGGGTCCGGTTGGGCCAAGGAGGCGCAACGAGCGATACCTGCTTCTTGTCTGCCTAACCTTGCACAGAGTCTGTGCGGGCAGGCTCACTGGGAAAACGCATATGCGTAAACTCGAGGCCAGCTGAGAGCCAGCGCATTTGCAAAGCAAGGAAAGCAGCTAGCGAAGGGCCGCTCGGGAGAAACAGCAGGATGACCTGGGCTTCTCTGAAGCGTGCCCACATCAGCTGGCATACCGGGGTGGAGTCTCCGTTCTCCCGGAACGTAACTGTCGTGAGAGCGCGTGCGCTGGCACGGAGAGCTCGTACGGGATGTGAATGGCGCGCAGCTTTTAGCCGCATGACTCCAGAGGAGCAGATGGCGAGCGAGCTGAGACATGCGGTGGCAGCGCGCATCACTCAAACGGTTGACACACGCTATCGCCGCTGTGCTGGCCGTCCTAACCAACACTTGTTTCCCTCTCCCGCTTCGGTAGAAACCGGCGGAGAGTGAGAAACAATGCCAACAGCTCCAGGCAATTGGAATGCCAATGCAACCGAAGTCCGGTTCACGAAACTGCAGCTGCATGCTCGGTACACACAGCCCGCCAGCCCGTACTGGAAGCATCTGTCAGAATGACAGCATGGCTGGACACTTGTTCTAAGGGCACCCAGGCCCGTAGAAGGCAAGATCCCTCCCAGGGCTTAAGGTGCGGAGACACAGCGTAGTGATGTTCACTCGGTGCGTCTCCGCGCACCATGTCCATCTAGGGACCCGATCGCGAAGCCAGCTCTGAATTGGTCTCATATGAACCATTGAGCGGCATGATCGTGGCTACAATGTCATATGCCCAGGAGCCTCTGAATAATTTCAGTGACCAATCGAACCGCCGAATTAATCCGACAGGGCAGCGCCAGCCCAGCGCACTAAGAGCGCACCGAAATGCAGACCGAGTCCAGCTCCAACCCGAGATGAGAGGCTCCACCGGAGGGAGAGTCTGCTCATACCCGGTTGACCAGAAACCCGAACGGGCCGAGGCGCCGGAGCACCAGGTCCCTGTGCATAGTCAACCAGTTCAGAGATCTGATAATAAAAACAGTCAATAAATAGTCAGAAATGCCGAGTGCGCCAAAGAGGCACAGGGCATCCTCCACGCATGGAGACAGGGAGAGCCCGCAGGGGAGGACTGTACTACCATGCTCGGCCCCCTGTCACACACCGGAATAATCACAGTATAAGGAGGGAGAGAGCGAGACATGGAGGGAGCATCCTTCAGGTCTATAGCTGCAACCAATCCCACGGACGGACGCACTGGGGTATGCGTTTCTGCATGAGCATCCCGATCGTCATCCTGAATGGATGACAGATCGAAACGCGCAGATAGGATTGGTATAACCCACCGCTCTCTGGGTACGATGAAGGGGGGCGTACCCACTTTTCATCTCGGCTGGAGGACTGGCTTGATTGTATACTTCGCCAGGAGGATAACAATCTTCTCATGCGAGACAGGAGGTGGCATAGCGATGATCGCTTACATACACACCTGTGAACTCGGGAGGCCAATAGCAAATTAAACGCATAGCCGAGTCTGACCATCCATGTGGGCTACTACAACGGGCTGAGCAGCGCTAACCAAACTGACAGAGCCCGAACGAGCAGCACCACCGAAAGATCGCTGACGCACCCGTTGAGGGGCAGTTTCGGGATGGGGAGTGCTCACACAAGGAAGCGGAGGTAAAGTCCCCGACAGCGTTGCTGAGGAGGCATGCCTGGGATAGGGGTGCACTAAGAAAGCGTACTTTGTCAGCGCAGCACATATTTGCCAGGGTAAGCCAGGGTGGCATTTCCGGACCACTGTGTGGCCATCGTCCTCCCCAGGGCACGGGCGGCCGACTTAAAGGTCATGAGAGCATAGTCAATCGCCGTGCAGTGCTTTCGCATAAGCCTGGGGAAGAACCGCCCCCGTGCAGTACAGCCAGGAGGCATGGCCCGCAGCAGTGTGGGCTCTGGCCGCGAAGGACACAGATAACCCACCCGCCTTGGACGGGGGTCTCAGCTTACCCCTCCAAGTGGCGTTAGAGCGTATAGAGAGGAGCGAGGGGTCCGCTGGCCCGAAGGCTACGGATAAGCCCCCACTGTAACCCTTAGGCCTGCCCGAGTGCTAACCGCTTAGCGGGGAGCATCAGGGGTGACTCGCCCTAATGTAAGGGTTTGCCGCGACCTCAGTTGCGCGCCCACCACCTGGGGAATAGCATCGTACCCCTGGCCGCCTTGCCATCAGGGGAGGTGAAGGCGGAAGCGCACCCGGACCGGGCGGAGAAAAACACCCTTTATGCCAGTGTGTGCTCGCTGTGCGCCCCTGGGAAGAAGGGGACGGGAGCTGGAAGATTCATCTTACGTCACACCTTCTAGTCGGTCCGGCAGTGGGACTGGGGGACAAGCCATCTCCAGCCACACCGCCGAAGCAGCACAGGAAGCGCAGCTATTATGTCGGATTCGAGAACCATGACAGCGCATTGCATCCCGTAGGATGCAAGTGCGCCCGGTCTGTCATCTGAGCATAACAGCTCGCCCTCCGATGTCGCGATGAACCTTTGATCTCTGGAGTCATCAAGCGGAGGCGCGGGCATCCCGGGGGATGAACCGCTCAACCACTCGAAGCCTGGATGGGGCATGCTGGAGGAGTGGGGGGTCCGCAGGCCCAAAGGCGACGGATAAGCCCCTACTGTGATCCTCAGATCTGCCCGCGTGCTAACCGTTTTTACGGGGAGCACAAGGGTGGCTGAAGCCGCGATCTCAGCCGTGCAACAGCAATGCCCTCACAGTGAGGACATGAGCTGTCCGCGGGCACCGCATCAACACGTTGGACCCCCAGCCTGTGATGCAATACCCGTGCCCATCATCCGGAGATAGGAATCACTGCATCCAGAAACGCACAGTCAAGCGTCTTGAAAAAGACGTCGATGACTGTGTTGCTCTCTTAAGGAATCTGCCTCTTTAAGTGGAAACTGCTCTTTTGTGCACACCAGCGAAACGCCCAGGGGACAGGAAATCCCAGATCGACTGCCGCTGTTGCGTCTTCCCCCGCACTGGTGAGTAAAACTGTTTTCAATCATGAAATCAGGTTTTGGAGATAGCGTGTCTTCAGTCTCGTGATCGGGTCTGAAGCAACAATTCTGAAGGAGCTCCTTTGCTGACTGATATAGCCCTAACGAGCTCATCAGGTTCAGCTGTGGAGCGAAGCTCCGCCAATGCAATTGGCATTTCATTGGCCCGTTTTCTTATCTTCAGATATGATTGGTCGTCTGACAACTCCCATTGTCTGAGATTCAGACACACGTCGGAGTTCCCATATGAAGGGGAACCAAATAGTAGTTTTGTGCTAAATTTACTGAAAATATATAATTTTTAACAAACACATGGAATGCATTCAATAGCATGTACTGTCTAAGGCACTTTGGAACCATTAAAAGATATCTATACAGTATATTTTGATTGTGTACAACTTGAATGTACTCTGTACATATTGCATTTAAAATGCCGCCATTTTGTGACTTCCATGGCCTAATGGGATAGTAAAGTGACCACCATATGCATATTTCCAAATCTTTTCAGAATTATCAGTTCATGGACATACATTTTCTTGGATGCACTTTATTTTGCGGTACTTGTATTAACAGTGCTGAGTTAAATAAGGTAAAGTGGGTTAAGTAAGCTAAGGACCAGGAGTAAGAGTTTATATTACCTATAGTGAAACTATATATTACTGTGAAACCAGACTGTAAATAAATTGTTAACATTTTAACATACATATTTTCTCCTACAAGTGTGAAGTTAAACTTTCGGATGCAGCCAAGGAGAAAAAGGCACACAACACAAACCAACAAGCCCTAATGCAATTTTGAGCCACATCCTATCACTCCTGAGGCTTATGACATGGACGTGCAATTGATTTGCCATGCGCAAAAGACTAACAGACCTGTCCCCAAGGAAACATTAAAAGGAGGCTTCATGAAATTGAATAGACTGCTCAGCATATGTGGATCCAGAATGAACTGCATTTCCATTATTATTCTACTTGACTATCAGCATGACATGCAAGGAAGAAAGGTCATCTGTAGATATTTTGCTTTCACTCTACTCTGCATACATAAAATTTACATTTAGCAACAACCTTGCAAGATATCCCCAGTTCTGTTAATTTTTTTTTCTTGGCTCGTGCTGCAGACACATATCCGATTAGAGAGCTGTTGTTGTGTACTTTGCTTTCTGGAATGCAGGAATAACTTTGAGCAAATGAAATGGCCAGAGAAGCATTAGGGTAACATTTAAACATAAACATTCTGGGATTTATGTATTTATTCTTGAATAAACAAGATGAGCAGTTCTCAATTTAGTTCATTAATTCATAATACTAAGGGAGATATTTGAGCAACAAAGTCTTAAAAGAATCTGTATATCAAATTTTTTTTTAAGAAAAATTACTTTTTTTTTCTCAGTAAGAAGTAGACTGTGGCAGTTTAAAAAATATATATTTTTATAGTTACAAAAGATACTATTTCTTATAAATGTTGTTCTGTTGACCTGTGTACAGAGTTCAAATCCATTTTTCTGCAATGCTGGCTCTGAAAGTGTTTTTTATTTATTTTTATTTTATTTTATATTTCCCATATTGAATTTTAAACCATGAGCAAAACATGGTAATTTAGTTAATAATTACTAAATAAACTCAGTATTCTGAAATATAAACTCAAAATTATACAATTCTAACAAAATCTCATAATTTCAAATTATAAATTAAGAATTCCAGGTTTACTACAAAAATGTGAGCAGAATTACAAATAGAAAAATCTAATTTATAAAATGTAAACAGTATCAGAATTTTTTTAAAGAGGAAAGGCCAAGATAAACTCAGACTGCTAAAATATTTTTTCAGAATCAGAATTCGAAATGTTGAACATGATTCTAAAATATGTCTATAAATACTGACTTCCAAGATAAACTTAAAATTAAAAAGAATTAAACACAGAATTCTAAAATAAAAACTGGCGTTCCATAATGAACTCAAAGATCTTTGGAAGAAATTAAAAAAGATTCAAACACTAAAT
>CAIGQQ010033930.1:5039962-5051393 GCA_903798035.1 Danio albolineatus | reverse complement strand
TAATAATAATAATAATAATAATAATAATAATAATAATAATAATAATAATAATAATAATAACAACAACAAAAACCTACAGCAACCCTGAGTATAACAATGCACCATAAAGAAAACATAATGTATCAGTTCATATAGCCTGAACTGTTAAATATTAAAATATACAAACTACACATTAGTTACACATTAGCCTATATTAGTATGGACTGATAAAGATTTGTGAGAAGACTGTAGTTTTGTTTTTTTATCCTAAAATGTTATTAAGGTTTTCTCTTAAATGTGTAGCCTATGATATATAGGTTGTTAACAGTTTTTTTTCTTTTGACTTTTCAATGAATATCTAGTTTCTAAAAAATCATGCTTGAATGCCAGCCTTTGCAGAGTTTGCAGATCTTTGTTTAATGACACAATAATCTGTGACAGCATTACATCTGGATGAATAGCTTACAGGCACCAAAGACGGAGAAGAGAAATAGAGCACCATAGTAACACATGAAATGGGATTAAGCGTGCAAGTAAGCTAGTAGATTCTTTTCCACTCTGTATAATTTCCCACCATATACATTATTAATAGATAGTGCATACTGAATGGCCCATCAAAACAAATTTAGCAACATTGTAACAAAAATCTTTCATGAATTTGAGACCAAATTTTAATAGTTTAATGTTGTAATATATTAATAAGAATGTAAGTAGTTAAGTTTACACTCTTAACTCCAAAATGGTGTTGTTATGGTAAATGCAATAACTGAATATAATCTAATTCCAAAACAGCAATCTAATCAGCATAATTAGCAAAAATCACTCTAAAGTGTCTCTATCATTGTATTGTAAAGGTTTCTCATTTTAAGACATATTCTACAATATGTTTATACAATGTATCCGGAAAGTATTCATAGCGCTACACTTTTTCAACATTTTTAATGTTACAGCCAAATTTATTAAGCTCATAGCCTCATACTTGTGAATTCTCTCATCATAAACAACAAAGAAGTAGAGACTAATTTCAGATTTGATGATTTTAACATGATTTTCTGTGTGAAAATAGATGAACAACTTTGTTTTCTTTGTTTTCAAACTAATGTTTGGGGATCCCTTTAGGTCACTTTGATAGAAATGGAAAGTCAGAACATAATTTATGGATCAGACAGCGAGTTGAACCAATAAGGATTAAATTAAACAAAGATTACAGCTAATCAAACATTTGTTAATCTGGGCTTTATTTTAATTTAATTTTTGCGGCACCAGATAATTTTAAACAGATTAACAGATAAATCTGTGATTACATGATTAAAGCTTTCACATTTGATTATTTTGATGGTTTCTGATCGTGTGACATTGAATTCTCTTCTAACAAAACTACAGCAATGTTTCTCTTTCACTTCCATTTATGTGACTTTCATATAATAGAACAGCATGAATGATATAGGTGAGGAAAACAATCTTGAATGTGCTCAAATTAAACAAATCATTAAAAAATAAAATTCAGCACCATCAAAAATAGGGCTGAACAATACTGTATGTTGTTTCAGCATCAATACTGCAATGTGATCCTTCACAATAACCACATCACAGTATATCCTCAGTTCAGTATGTGTTATAATTTATCGTTTGCACGTGTCTTTGATGCATGTAATTGTGTAAGGATTTTAAAAACATTCAGGTATAAGAAATCGTACCATTTTATGACCTTAACTATGAAACTTTTTTTCATTAAGTTTCTGTACTTGAATACCATTAGACTCAGTAAATGATAAAACACTTTATTTCAAATTGGTTCTTTTTTGTTTTTTTATTTATAGATTGTTATGCATGAAAATACTCGCAACACATGCAAATACAGAAATGCACTGCAAATAGCACAAAATGAAAACATGTTGGTGAACCCCAAAAAGTTTATAGATTGTTTATTAAATTTTATGGAGATGGATTCTGGTGAAATTCTTGATTCTGATTGGCTGGAGGCTGTGGTATATTTCGTTGAAACGCACAGGTAGTTCCAGTCCATTTTGATCACAGCTCGAAATAAATGTGCTTCTCCCAAATGTTTACAGTTACTATAGCAACTCGCATGTGCTGCACATGAAACCAACGAGGGCTATTAATAGCGAACGGGAAATCCGCAAAATTAGGAAAATACTCATAAACTATGCCACAAAATCAAGTTTTAAGAGTTTTTCAAGTGAGAATGTAGTTATTTTAAAGCCAAATTGGCGGTTTGTGTGTATGAAAAGCGCGTGTTTAAAAATGTTGGAAGCTTCAGGCGGTCAGCGGCAGCTCCGTGAACGGCTCCCCCCAAGTGAAGCTTTATGTCGGCCAGACCATCTCAAGACCCGCGGCTGGATCTAATCTCTTGCATCCCTGTTGTTAAAACAGGATATATAATTAATCTTTGGTGTATCTAACGGTCAGTACCTATAATTTGTTCTCAGGTGTTTTTGACCGATCGCAAGTAAGTTTCATAATTAATTGATGACCGTAAATAATGTAATATTACACTGATCCTGTGTGTTTGGCTGATTGCTTTTGTTGTAAAGAAGATAAATAAAGC
Organism: Danio albolineatus; assembly: GCA_903798035.1. Lineage (NCBI taxonomy): Eukaryota > Metazoa > Chordata > Actinopteri > Cypriniformes > Danionidae > Danio > Danio albolineatus. The sequence goes on along the minus strand of CAIGQQ010033930.1, from coordinate 5,048,845 downwards.
AGAATGTTCTCCTACCTGTCCTGATATGTTTTTTTTTTATTTTATTATGCAAACTTTACTTTATATTTAACAGCAGAGATTTCTGCAATAGACTTTTTTGCATCAAAGACTCTAGAATACACTTGACTTGAAAATCTGTATTTAATTGATATGGTACCTTTTATAAGATTTGTATGTATGTTATAAAATATAAATCGCAGAAATTCTTCTATATTGTAGGTATGCCAGCTTTCGCAGTATTAAAGGTAATGTTAAGGGGAAAAAAGCTATTTTACAGATCCTCCCTCGTCAGAGAAGTGGTAGAAAGTAGACAAAAGAAACGTGTGACTGGAAACACACTCCAGGTGTGACTGGGAATGTCTTATTTGTCCACTTGTGATCGGACTGAAATTGCATCTTAATAATATTAGTAGGTATATACAGCACGCAGATGCTCTCTGGAATAGAAAATCAAACATGTAAAAACAAATACAAAAAATAATTAAAAATCGGACAAATATTGCTTTGCAAAGAGCAAAACTATTTTAAACTTGGGCCTACCTTGGCAAATGACCATGGAATAAGTGGGATAATCAACGGCTTGCCGTGCGTTAAAGGATTTTAATGCTATGCGTCATGTGGTCCTTTGCCTTCACGTCGTGCATTAAAATGATTTAACGCACGGCAAGCTGTTGATTATCCCTTACTTAATTCATCAGTCTCTGACTAAACATGTGCATGAAAATACTCACAACACATGCAAATATAGAAATGCACTGCAGGCAGCACAGATAACAATAAAAATGTATCGGAGGACCCCAAAAAATGTATAAATTGTTTATTAGACTTTATTGAAATGCAGTCCCACTGCAGAATCATTCCAATTAATCTAACATGATTAATTTTTTTCAAATAGATAAAGTTGAAAGATGTATACAGATAAAGATGTATAAAGTTATCTGGTGAATTTTTATTCATGTCACAATATATATCGCAAAATAAAAAATATCGCAATGTTAGAATTTTCCAATATCATGCAGCCCTAATCAAAACTTTTCCTACATTTTTTACTTTAAAAAAAAAAAAAAAATCCACAAAATAGATGCTGCCAATTTGACAATTAAAATCATAAATGCTGCTATTAAAACCCCACCAACAGTGGGTTTAAATATAATTGCAAATTATAACTGCATTAAATTCCACTAATAGCAACAACATTGTAGTTAATCTAGGTTAAATTAAATGATTATAGAATAAAACAATTATTATACATTATACATATTGTACAATTATTCAATAAACATTGTAGATAAATCTTTATTTAAGATTAATTTAAGCTTTTTCCTTATTGGTGCAACTCCTCTATGACAAATTGACTAGTGTCTTCATACAGTACATGCTACTTGCCATACTTATTTAATAAGCAGGTTGGGATCGGTTTATTTTCAGTCCTGATTAAACCCTTATTTAGGACTTTACATATTTAATGACTTTTTCTCCCTCATTGTCTTTTTTTTTAAATAAGCTACTTGATGAATTTAATTGTACTCACTCATTTCAATCAATCTTTACAAACCTAAAATGAACTTTATGACAATAAATGTGTGAAGCAAAGGAACGACATTAAGCAGTTAGACATTTTTTGTTCTGCTCAGTGTACTAGACAAACTTTTATTGCATCCTTGTTAATTGCTTTCTTTTTTCATGGCATTGTCTTCATTTGCAGCTTTCTGTGAATGGACAGAATCTGAATTACTCCATGACAGTTGTGACATTTGCTTTCAAAAGTACAGATAATAGAATAATATGATGAATTGTGGAACGTCAGTTTGATGTGATTGAAATGAGATATGAGATCATTTTTAAACGCAATCTTGTTTATCTAGACAAATTAGAGTATCTTTGACCTTACATGAAGAATGGATAGGTTTATGTATTGTGCTCTGGAGAGAAATGCAAAACTCTATTATATAATGGTACATAAATGTCTCACCTGAACAAAAAAAGAACTTTCCTGACCTCTCAGCTGTTATACAGTGCTCTTCAATTGCATGCACCCTGTATCAATAAACTACATTGCTGATACAGCATTAGCTGGGAATAGATTGCAGGCAGATATCATGTTATTATGTATCAGGAAACATTTCTGTTATTTATTGATCTACAATTATATGTGTAATTAATATATTCAAATGTTAAATACACAAATAATTAAAATAAATTATTTTAAGCTGTCAGACATTAAAAAAGGCATAGTTCGGGTCCTTGATTCTAATAGTTGAGCCTTGCTCAAAAATATTTGCAAAGAGGCAGGTAACATGTCATTATTAGCTATTAGAAATACTTTGCATCTGCTGGATCATTGTCTCTGCTTGATACATAAAAAACCTTCAAAGCATTGCAAGCTGTTGATTAGCGCTTTTTATTTCATGGTATATTAGAATTCTTGATACAGATTAGCTTAAAGTTCTATCACAGTTCTACATAAATGCTTATCTTTTACTTAAAAAAAATAAATAAATAAAGATAAAAAGAAATAAATGTATGACGAAGGACTGTATAGATCACACATGTGACTGTTGCTTGGCAACCAACACCACTGTAAGCCATGGCTTCATGGGGTTTATTGCTTTAGTAATTGGCAGTATTGGGTCCAAAACGTGTAGATTGTTGTTTGATGTACGGTGAATTCATGTAAACAACAAACAAAAGATTCCAAACGCTGCATTTTAAAACAGTGTGTTATTATCTAAAGCACTGATTTACATTTACTCAAATTTCATTCTGTATGCAGGAATACTCTTTGTGTAGAGGTAAAGAAAGGTCAGCACAGAGGTGAAGTCCATGTTGTGTCATTGGTGAGTCATCTTTCATGTCTTTTCCTGTTACTCTCCCTCTTTACAGATTCAGCTGTTATATATGTCATGGGACCTGTCACTTTGACTAACACATTTATCTTTATATAACTTGCTCTCAGATGACCTTTCCTATTTATTTCTCCCTCCCCAAATGATCTGGTGTTTTTTTTTTCCTCTCCACATGCAGTACTGTACATATTGTAGCATACTGTATACTGTATGTGAACAAAATACTGAAATATAACATTATTTGTATTACCGTAATAATATCACTTTCTTAAATAAGTGACCATCTGTCTGAGCATGTGTATCACAGGAAAAAATATTTCAAGCATGTGCTTCTTTTATACAAGGAAAAAATGGTCCAAAAATTGATCCACTCAAGAGTTATGCATAATTGCACATCATTGCTGATCACATGTAGGTAATTTACAGCAAATATATTGTGAAGAACATTATTCACAGTTTGTTAAAAGTACACTCATGAATGCATGATTTTTGCTATGGCATATAAGAGCAAAGCATTTATAAGCAAAGCAATCCACTTGTTTACTAAAAGATAATTAGAAGTCTGAAAATAAATGTTCTGCTTAAAAGTGCCTATTAGACTTTTCAGGAAGGATCCGGAAGCATCCTACTTAGTGAATTAAGTGAATTAAGCTACGAAGTATGCTATCCATCTCAGATGCAGAAAAGCTAGTTCATGCTTTTATGACTTCCAGGCTGGATTACTGTAATGCTCTGCTTGCTGGTTGCCCAGCATCCTCTATTAACAAACTTCAGCTAGTACAAAATGCAGCCGCCAGAGTTCTTACCAGCTCTAGAAAATATGATCATATCACCCCAATTTTATCCTCGTTACACTGGCTGCCTGTTAAGTTTCGTATTGAGTTTAAAATATTACTTCTTACATATAAAGCATTAAATAATCTAGCTCCTGTTTATCTAACCAACCTTCTGTCTCGCTACAATCCAACCCGCTCTCTAAGATCTCAAAACTCAGGGCTTCTAGTAGTACCCAAAATAGCAAAATCAAATAAAGGGGGTCGAGCCTTCTCATTTATGGCTCCTAAACTCTGGAATAGCCTTCCTGATAATGTCCGAGGCTCAGACTCACTCTCTCAGTTCAAAACTAGATTAAAGTCCTATCTTTTTAGTAAAGCATACACTCAATACGTCACTTAGCTGTATGATGCATGAATGTGCTCCACGCATCTCATTTATATACACTATGAACTGCAGCTACGCTAATTATTTTCTTTGTTCTCTATTCCAACTGGGGATACTCATCCCCAGGCCCCCAAAGACTTTGCAGCGCCACGGATGCGATCCAAGACCCGTGACGAGACGATCCCAAGGCTCCTTAACCCTGGACCTCACTGTATCCTGCGCACCGATGGATTACTTTTCAGTGTTTGAACTCTAAGTAGTGAATATTAAACAACACTGAACTGAACTGAACTCAGCTATACTAGCTAATAATTTACTAGCTAATAACTAAACTGACATTTTCAATTTACTATAACCTTCTATGTGAAGCTGCTTTGACACAATCCACATTGTAAAAGCGCTATACAAATAAAGGTGAATTGAATTGAATTGAATTGAATTGCAGAGTAGCCAAAATGGGCAAACCCCATACATTCTGCTACTGCTGAAAGCTGGTGTAATGCTTGGGAAAACGCCAATAAATGCAAATAAAACTACGCCATCATCACTGCTGACATGGATGAAGACTTTTTTTTTTTTTAAAGCTACTACATACTAAAACAAGCAAATTATTCATTCATTCATTTTCTTTTTGCTAGTCCCTTTAATAATCTGGAGTTGACACAGAGGAGTGAACCGCCAACTTATCCAGCATATGTTTTATGCAGCGGATGCCCTTCCTGCTGCAACCCATCACTGGGAAACATCAACAGTATACACACTCATTACACTACGGAAAATTTAGCTGATCCAATTTACCTGCACCACATGCCTTTGGACTTTTGGTGGAAACCGGAGCACCTGGAGGAAACCCATGCGAACACAGGGAGAACATGCAAACTCCACACACAATTAAAATATAGGCTTTACAATTTAATGAATCAACAGATGTGGCTGGCTTAGATCAACTCTTTTTTAATTTATTTTGAACAGAAGAGAAACCTAGGTCATTTTCAAATGTTTAGATAACTTTTTACATCAATTGGGCTTCTGTTGCCAAAATGTGTGGGCATCTGAAGAGATGGAGCAAAACCCATCACTGGGTAGAATAATGGAATGGTAGCACATGTGCAAGCAGTTGGGTATGTTGCAGCAAACACGGAAAAGTTTCTACTGTATGCTTTGAGAACTTTAAGGTCCTTATATAAAGTATTATTGGATGCTTTCTACAGTATATATTGAAATGGCCATTCTGCTAATCTTTTGTTCAATTGCTGCCAAGGGGAAAGTTTTTGATATGAATTGATAGATTGATAGACAAGCCTTTTTTGTCCATGTTTTTGAATTTAGGTCAATGCACACATGACAAAAAAGTATTAGCTTACAATACTGGCCTATCTGGGGAATTATTTTTTTTCCTCTTTGAATAAGATTACAAGGATTCTCCACAATCAAGGATTGTTGCACAGATACTTTGCAGAGCCAGACAATAGGTGCATTTACATAGAGAACTGTCATTGGTTTAAGAGTGGAATCTAGATGAAAATGTTTTTTATAAACACTTCAATCTAAAAAATTGCCAAAAAGAAAATTGTAGTCAGTTAAAGAGGAATGGGCTAAACCTTTATATAAACCAACAAAATAAAAATTCTGCTAAGTAAACCTGTTGAAGTGATTCGCCTGCTGTTAAGATTTGCAACAAAACTGTTGTTGTTAACCAGATACAGCTGTCTGTGCCAAATGAAAATAGTATCAATATGAAATATGGGGCATAATATTAGTGTAATAAGGTTATTCAGAGCCGTTTACATTAAAATAGTCTGCATAATAAATATGGAACTCATGTTAACAGGAGTGAAAGACAGCAAAAAGGATTGCCTAATTTGTGCATTATGACTGAAAGCACCTGCACATGTAATTATCATATAATGTCTCATTAAACAGTCCACCAAATCTTACTATCTTAATGATTTTAAATAGAATGGCAAACTGAAAAAGAAGGTGAATGTAAACATGGCTATTGATAACAGCTGCATTTGACAAGTATTCTCTGACACCCTGACAGCCCAGATGACCATTTCTGAGCAAGAGGGTCTCAATAAAAGCCTTTTCAAGACTTCACACCTAGCTGATGATTGATAATAAAGCGTATTTGGCATGCTGTCTCAGGAGAGAGCCCTGAGCTCAGAATATCCTTGAGCCCGGGGCTCCCTCCCACTTAAAAGGGCGAGAGGAGCGTTTGAGCTCAGGTAAGTCTCGAGAACTCCCCCCGCTTGTGAACGTGCTGAGATATATCTGACTAGAGTTGCCTTAAGAGGCTATTTAAAGTAGTTGATTTACTTATGTTGTATGTTTTTTGGACAGTGGGAGGAAGATGGAGAACCCGAGGAAAACCCACGCGAGCACAGGGAGAACATGCAAACTCCACACAGAAACGCTGACTAGCTCGGGGAGAGGCTGAACCATCGGTGTTCTTGCTGTGAGGCAACAGTGCTAACTACTGGGCCACTGTGCCGCCCTATCAGAGAAGGGGAGGAGTTGGGGTGGAAGGGGGGATTCTTCAAAACGAAGATGACTGGAGTAGAAAGCTCTGGTAATTTAGAGTGTGTCAGGATTCGTCTGATTGGTGCAATATGCTGAGCTGATGCGGTACCACCTGTGTTCAATCATCAGCATGTGATCCTCTCGAAATTTAGTTTATAAATAAATCCCACTTTGAAAACAGAATTTACACCAGATTTCTGGAAAGGCCTCATGCAGAGGATCCTTTTTTAATAAATCACACTTTAAAGACTTTGATGTCCTTTACCAAAATGGACCTTTGTGAATGTGGGTTCACAGCAATTATAAACATCAAAAACAATTATCGACACGCACTGTCAGTCCAGATTTTGGACTATTTTGATACAGCCAGACATTGCAGAGATAAGCAAGTCATATCAAGCACATCCATCTCATTAAAGATTATTTCATTTAAAATATACATTTATTTGCTTACAGATGTAAAAGGAATAAATGTTAGTTGGAATTTTTAAATACTTTGTGTGCAAGAGGGGGTTTATGACTGTTTAAAATAAATTAACCCTCCTCGCAATATTCATCAATTACAAAATGTCAATAAAATGCATCATAATTATAATTAATGTTAGAAAATAAACAAATTTGTGACAATATTCATTCATTCATTCATTTTCTTTTCGGCTTAGTCCCTTTATTAATCTGGGGTCACCACAGCGCAATAAACCGGCAACTTATCCAGCAAATGTTTATGCAGCTGATGCCTTTCCAGGTGCAACCCATCACTGGGAAACATCCATACACATTCACTCACACATATACACTACGGACAATTTAGCTTACCAAATTCATCTATACCACGTCTTTGAACTGGAGCACCCGTGGAGGAAACCTATGCAAACACAGGGAGAACATGCAAACTCCACACAGAAATGCCAACTGACCCAGCCGAGGCTCGAACCAGCGACCTTCTTGCTGTGAGGCGATCGTGCTACTCACTGCACCACCATGACGCTGTGTGAAAATATTAATAATTCAAAACATATTAATTTCTGGACTTAACTTCATACACCATGGTAATTCGAAATGAATAAAATAAACAAGTATAAGAAAATAAAAACAACAATGAATAACAATAATTAAAAACATATTAAAATGTTTTCTAAACAGATTATTAAAGAATAAGAAAAAGAAAAGAAAGACATAATAGTGTAAAGCACAGTGCTCATTCAGTAAAGGCACAGCTTAACAGATGTGTTTTCAGTCTTGATTTGAATGATTTTTATCTCATTTCTCATTCAATGAATCTCTCATTTACTGGATCCAAATGATCTGAGAGACCTGTTAGGTTTGCTATTCAGTGAGCATATCTGTAATGTATTGTTGTCCTAGGCCATTTAGTGATTTATAGACAAGATTCTGAATGTAATTGGGAGCCAGTGTAAAGATCTGAGGACAGGTGTGATATACTCCGATTTCCTGGTTTTGCTCATAATCCTGGCAGCAGCATTCTAGATAAGCTGCAACGTGTGTTTTTGGAAAGGCCAGTGAGGAGTCTGGTACAGTAACTCACCCTGCTGGTGATAAAAGCATGAACAAGTCCTCAATGGAACCAAAGCATCTAATTCTTGCAATGTTTTTGATATGATAGTATACTGATTTAGCTACTGCTTTGAAAATTCAGATCTAACACCAGAATCACAACACAGAATTACATGTTGTTTTTGTTGTTGTTTTTTTGTTGTTATTTATCTACTCATGTACCTCTAGCACGTTATTGCCATGGTAACATGTCAGTTTACATTACAAAGCCATAAAAAAGTTTGCTTTCAAGACACAAGTACACATGTCTTTCTGTTATACAGTTAGTAAAAGCATAATGCCAAACAAAGAGCGTACAGTAGATTAAAAAAAAGTGAATCATACATTTTTTTAGGAATCAGACTGTGGTTTTTCTATATGCTACTGACTCACAAACAAACAAACAAATAAAAATACTATCCAAAAGAATAATGCAATTGGGAATCAGATCATGTACTCTGTAACTAATTCACAAAACAAATAAATCATCACAGAAATTTATTGGGAGTCCCAAATGCTGAATTACTGAATTATAACAGTAATATGTTCTGTAATCCGCAAGGACATGGGACATAGGTGTATTGAATAAGCTAAATTGGCCTTAGTGTATGTATGGGTGTTTCTCAGTGCTGGGTTGTGGCTGCAAGGGCATCCACTGCATAAAACATATGCTGGATAATTTGGCGGTTCATTCTGTTGTGGCAACCCCTGATTAATAAAGTGACTAAGCTTAAATTAAAATGAATGGATGGATGGATGGATGGATGGATGGATGGATGGATGGATGGATGGATGGATG
>CAIGQQ010033930.1:4988893-5016443 GCA_903798035.1 Danio albolineatus | reverse complement strand
TTTTTTTTCCTTTAAAGTCTACTTGTATCACAATTAAAAAAAAAAAAATCTAAATGATTTACAATACAATAACAGCAGCCAACAACAATAATCCAGGGGTATGTTTTTAATAATAAACACTTTATAAAACCCTAGAGATCAAGGTTTTCCCATCTGTTCGTTTACAGAATCAGAGCGAGTTTGTATATGCAGATGAGTTTATGTATGCTTCAATTTGTGAGCAGTGAGCCTAGTGTGGTTTTCCTTATAAAAAAAAATGTTTCTCAGGGTTTTGAAGCAGTTATTTTTGAGCACTTCTGCCTGGAACTACACAACATGACACAACATGTTTCTCCCTCTGGAATGTGCTGTTAATGAATGAAATGACAAAAGAGCTGAAAGATTTTCAACATGACACCATCATGGGATACACCACTCCTCACACATTTCTGGCCTCTTCGGTCTGTGCTGGCCGATTGTAATTGAAAAGTGGATATGACCAGGGGACACATTTCAGACATAGAGTAATAGATCACACAAAACCACACTGACTGGCAGTCCCTGCTGAAATGCATAAACACTCTCGATCCAGCCTGCTCCGGTTAGCAATTCAGGCCCAGAAAGTTTACATTTGGTTGGAAGCAATGGGATTCTATCTGCGCAAATGCCTAAATCAAAGGTTTTATGGCAAGCTTACGTTGTGGTAGTGTGAAGAATGCTGCCACTGAACCCTGGATCAAAGGAAATGCATTTTAAATCTGATGAATTTAAGTTTACTGAATGACAGAAAGGCAACAGAACAAGTTTGAAGGACAAAAAAAAATGAAATAAGAAAAATTCTAGAGAGCTTCTTTTTTTTTTTAAGTACTTGATTCTGTGGGACTGATTTTGACTTTGTGTTAGACGTCCTCTGAGATTATATAGGAACATGGGGAGCACATGCAAACTCCACACAGAAATGCCTACTGACACAGCCGAGGCTCAAATCAGTGACCTTTTTACTGTGAGGCGATTGTGCTACCCGCTGTGCCACCGTGACACCTGAAATCAGATCCTAAACATGGCAATTTTTTAAAACAAAAGGCAGTTCACTGAAAGCACTGGAATTAAAAGTCAGTGTGGATATACCCCATTCAAAAGGTAAATATGCAGTCTACTTTGTTTGACCTGTTATTCAAATAAAAAGTCTTTGCACATTTACAGGTTGGTAAAGGTAAACTATGGTAATGCAATCTCACTGCAATTAATAACATTTTGATTTAGTGGCTGATTTGTATTAGTTTGTATGATCTCATTCTAGTACAGTTTGCTTCTAGTGGGGTTGTGCTTATTTTCTTAATGACAAATGGGTGTGTTTGAGTCTCATCTCCCATTCCCTTTAAGAGTCATTAGTGTCGCGCCATGGCACATTTGCTATTTACATGGTCAAATTAATGCTTACGATTGCTTATGTTACGAATTGCCATGAGATTGTGTTGGCCTGGCTGACTTTATCCATGAATCAGCTGCATGAAGGCAAGCTAAATTAAGTTACCACAGAGATTTATTCTTTGCAGCTATCCTGCTCCAGAGCAGGCTAACAAACAGGCTAAGATTGATTCTCGTGATTTATCTGTTAAACTTGTGGTCAATGGTTCTAGAAATGAATGTGTTTGATTGCCACTCCATGTTCTTGACCATTTACATATTGCATGTTCTTGGCCATTGACACATAGAGAGGAAATGTATATATACACACAAATTTTTAAAGGCAAAGAAAAGCCCAAATGAAAGAAAGAAAAGAATAGATAGATTGTGATGAAATTAAAAAAGTAAAAAGATCAAATACAATCAACAGAATATGAAATTTGAAATTCCAGACTTTTAAACTGTATAGTATGTTAAAAACAGTATGCGAGTCAAGTAGTATGTAACAGTATATAATGTAGTATAGTACCTAGATGACCTACTGAAAACATTTTGGATGCTACGATATCCCATGATGCCACGTAAGAGAATCCATGAACGGGAGTGAATCGACACAACTGACATAGGTAGGTCATGTGAGAATGACAAATGGTGGTTGTAGTTTGTCAAAATTCCATTCATTCATACTTCCACTTTTTATTGGTTGTGTAGTAAATTCAAACTCAAATGTAGTAACTACTTGAGTAGTACGCAATTTTGTATGCTGTAGTAGTGTCAGTTTAGGTGCCATTCACATATCACATCTAAAAGCGCGTGGAAAGTGTGTAGATATGGAACCGTGAGGTGTGTCACTTCCTTCACTGTCATTGCAGTTGCACTCCCATGTCTGTCTTCTCAGAGGATGATAAACTGACAGACGTTTGCTACAACTCTGATTCAAGTTGTATATATGGATTTTAATTATGGAGAAAATTAAAAAGCAAAGTGTTTGGGTGCTCTGTGTTTGTCTGGTGTAATTAGCCTACTGTTATTACTGAAATGTGTATTTTACATACAAAGTATGAAGCTGATTGGTTAGTTGTGGTCACATGACTCACAGTGCGAGTTGAGATACGTTTAATAATTGCACTGCACTGAGAGTGGGGTATGGGGGACCTGCAGTGAACCCAAATAAATGAACGCACAGTACTCTCAGCCAAATTGAAAATGTACTTGACTGGATTGCTTTCGGAGTGTAAATTCTCTTGTGGCTGAATGCATTTCAACAGCCAAAAAAGACCAGCCACTTTCTACCCGCAGTCCTAATGTGATCATTATGTGAGATGTTGTGAGATAGCACAGCAAAACAAAACAATGTTAAGTATTCACACTTTGCTGTGTTGCACAACAATACAAAGAAGATGATCAAAACTGCAGTTGCCATCCACAACCTTCCAACTTGCTTATAATCAGTATAATATGGGTTCATTTGTTTGATAGTGCTTGTGAGCAACACTGAATACTTTTGCGAACATGATTAGCTTGACAAAAAGAATGAAATTTGAAAACAGACTGTAACAACAGACATATGCAAATGCTTTGTAATATCAGACGGATACAATAAGACGTCTAATACATGTTAATAGCTTAATCTAAGACTGACTTCAGCCACGTTACTGTATTGAATTGTATTTTGTATGCTGTATTTTTAATGATTAGAGAATTGGTCTTGGGATCCAAAGGTCACAGGTTGGAGTCCAGCAGATATTGTTGGTCGGAAGAGTGAATAAATATCAACCTTAATACCACAGCAGAGGTGATTCCCTGAAGGAAGGCTCCAAACCCTGCTCCCCAGCTAGCCCACTGCTCTGGGTGTGTGTTCACGGGTGTAAGTCGCTTTGGATAAAAGCATCTGCTAAATGCATAACTGTAAATATTGAGCCAGATAGCATCAGTTATTGGAAATGCTGTAATTTTACAGTAGTTCTTTATTGACATTTAAAAAAATATGGCAAATGTTTGTGCAATTCTATTATGGAAACCTGGCTAGCGACAAATGTGGAATAGAAATTGTGCTATGTTTTTGTGATGTTTTCAGTTTTCAGTTTTTTTTTTTTACACAAATAAAAGTAATGTAGGGGCAGCACAGTGTCTCAGTGGTTAGCACTGTCTCCTCACAGCAAGAAGGTCACTGGTTCAAGTCCCAGCTAGGCCGGTTGGCATTTCTGTGTGGATAAATGATAATGGATAAATGTGGATAAATGATTGCTTGTTCTACCTGTGTTGGAATGGGTTTACTCTGGGTGCTCCACAGTCCAATGGGTTTTCTTCACAGTCCAAACACATGTGCTACGTGAATTGAATAAACGAAAATGGCCCTAGTGTATGAGTACTAGAGTGTATGGGTGTTTCCCAGTAATGGGTTGTGGCTGGAGGGGCATCCGCTGTGTAAAGCATATGCTGGAACAGTTGGTGGTTCATTCCACTGTGGCGACCCCTGATAAATAAGAGACTAAGGCAATCAAATCACATTTGATTAACAAAACCTTGCTGAGGGGTCATTTAAATCTTAATTATGGTAATGGTTTCCACCATTACCATATTTGCATAGCAACATAAACAGCATGCACTCACACTTACCACAGTCATCCACAAAAAATGAAACACTCTAGAAATGTTTGTCCGTTGGTGTTGTTGTGGCAATTTCAAAATTCCATCACTGAATAAGAGACAAACATGTCCAATTATATTTAAAGCTGATTTTATTCTTTTGCAAGAGAAGGTCAGACAGTCAAACAGAAACACAGGTCACTGCAGAATGTGACAAGGAAGGGAGGGCTTTCTCCCACTTATTTCTGGTTTTCAAGGTTACATTACAGACCTGCTGAATTTTCCACACAATGAAATTAATAAAATGTTCAAAGACATAACATCTCTCCTGCTAGGGCCCCCAAATTATATCTTAAATATAAAAAAGACACACAATAGTTCATTAAAAAAAGAAAAACTGTCTCAGTAAGCACATTTTGAAAACAAGCCTGTGTTTTATCACGCCACTTTGTGAGCACCAGGCTTTAATGGCAGTAGTAAATAATTCATTGTACAGCTGCCATTCATGTACTTCACAGTTCTTGCTTCTGATCCTGTTCATAATGTTGCTTGTTAGAGCATCCATCTGTGCATTTCACATTTTAGTCTTCTTATAGATTGTTTTTTTTTCTGCTTGTTAGCTGGGTGAGCGGTGCACTTCAACAGTTCAGATCGGGTTCCTCTTTGACCTCACCATTACAAAACAACAGCAAAACCATGGCTCAATGCCTGAACTCCATTACATCTCTTTAGTTTCTCTGTGTAGGTGGACTGAACCTTCTGCATCATCAGCACCTTCTGACAAGGTTTACTACTCATTAATATCCTCTTGTGTCTGCGTACCTGTCACTTGTGATATTAAGCAAGCAAAATGTCTGTGTTAATTTGTGTGACGCATTCATCCTTCATTTATTATTTCTCAATTTGCCGCAGTGCAAGATCAAATTAGAATTTTTAAATGGGATTTTTTTTTTCTTCTTTCCTTCATCTTGATGTGCCGCACAGGAATCTAAAAACGTTCACAACAGAAATATGGAAGCTTGTTTCTCTGGTAAAGTATGATAAATATGGAATAATTTAATTATTTTAAAAAAATCTTAATTAAATATGTAAAGTCACATTGTGAGATATCACAGTGTAACCCTAACAGGAGAGAAAGGGGAAAACTAATGGATGGAGCTTTTTTTATGGAAATAACAGTTGAAATGGTAACTGTGAGCTGTAGATATCTAAATGTATATAAATATTAACAACAAGCCTCTGAGAAGATGCTTTAGGTGATTTTTTTTTTAATTATATAGAGCGTCTCATGTAAAACTTGAATCTTGCACTTTTCTTTCAGCAGCTTATTACTTACTTTTGAGACGTATTTGCAACATCCAGGTATAACTATATAAATAAACAATATATTGTCTCTTACTGTTCATTATGTTCTTCAAATGTGAGCTAAATTAATTCAAAGATTTAAAGAGCTCCTCCTCTTTTAAAAACACTAATAGCATTTCGTAGTGCATCTTGGCCAGATTCTTTGAGCGTGATCTTATACTGTATGCTTTAAAATATAGCATATCTAAAAAGAAGCTGCAGTGTGGAATGGCATTATAAAAAATATTGATTTATATTGGTAGAAGAATACTAGCTAATTGACAAGGCTAATTAAAGGTGCAGACGTCCATCCATTAGCTCAAGATAACAAAAACCTCACAAAGACCCTTGATTGGTGGTGAGTTTGAGGTATGAACCCTTTGCTCTATAGGGGGAGCATCTGGCAAAGATTTTATCAAAACTGAAAACCAGATCAGCATATGAAAGTGAAATTGTGAAATATTAAAGTGAATTTGAGACCACTTTACCAATTACACAAGAGACATTAAAAATGATACCAAACATGAATATAAAGCTACAGGATACACCATATTAAAAACTTGGACATTTTGTGTGGAAACGTGAGTGATCTGCTCTAGTAGAGAAGGTCAAGTAAAGGTCAGTGTGATTTGAATAGAACAGTTGAACAGCTGCTTTCCTGATCATCTTCTCAGATCAGAAAGTTTATTGTTTTAGTGCTGGACAATTCTCGTGGTCTCAGTTCTCAGGGTTTGATATTATGGAGCCTTACAAAGGCTAATTTAGACTTCTTTGGGACTAACCTGATAAAAACCTGACTTCACTCTGACAAAGGTTTTTGATTGTTTTGCCAGGCTGATGTGCTGGTTTCAAGTCCCACTTCAGCCTGTTGTCTCCTGGGGATTTCAGAATAGATGTAGTGCTTCATTCATGGACTGGATCATCATCTGCTTAATGGATGTGAACGCCACATCCACACTCTCTGGCTGGTGTTGATCTACTCCACACTTAACACAACACTTCACTGCACCATTTCTTATATGTACCTCAAAACACATCATATACTCTATGGAGGTGCATCAAAATATGGAATATACTGACACACATTTTAACCTGCCCAGTGGTTCTTGCTCTGTGGTGGTTCAACATCAAGACAGGGTCAGGCTCAGCTTATATTATAAGATTCTTCCTTCATGTAATTAACAGTTAAGTACTATAGTAATAATTTGATAGAAACAACTCTATCTGATGAAATAATGTCAAACAGGCCATTCTGCAACAAAAATCTGATTATGAGAAAAAAATGTATAGCAAGGTACATTCAAGGTAAGGTATAGGTAACAAACTTTCATTAAGTGTAAATACTCATAACAACAGCTAGATCAATGCAACATTACAAAGCATTTAAACCTAGATTGCAAAATAATTAACAAACTGTTGACTTGAACACATTTTCTGAATGACAGATTTTAAAAATAAAACTGCTTGCATGTTTTAATGTGGTAAATGTGTTTTTACATGAATTAGCTTGTTGTTATAATACGTGCATGTCTACCATGCATGTTTTATACAATATATATGAGCAATATCACATGAGTAGCAGTGCGATATAGCTGTACTGTATATCAGCACTGGTGGGAGGTGTGCATTGAGGCCAAGTGCCTTTAATGTCCCACCAGCCTTATCGTCCTGCTACTTGTGTAATATTACATTTATACAACAGTCCGACGGCATAATTTTGTAATAAAAAATAAAATTAAACATGGCGTGTCTAAAAATGCTTTTTTATGAGGACTTTTATTCATTCACATTTGCAACTGACCGTCAAGTACAGCAAAAATCGTTGCTACTTCCCCAACGTCACTTTAGAGCTAGTATTTGAATGATTCTCTAGTGTAATATCTGAAGTGATGACAAAACAAGGGATTTTGCACACATTTTAAGATTATTAGGCTGAACGGCATGAAATGTCATTAGTCTAGAGACATTTCTCAGTATTTCTCTGTTGCAATCGGGATACCACAATAATTAAACCCTAAAAAACCAAAGCAAATCAAACACTACCAAAATACTATGGTATAAACACAGCACTACAACATACAAAAGAGAGAGATTGACTTAAAAATCTCACTTACAATGATTTGATCTGCTGTAGTTTGAAATTACGCTGAGTTTTTTCTTCTCTAAGAGCTTATTATGCTGTGTCTGTCGCCGTCTTGTGGCGTAGCGTCAACCGTTTATGCTCTGTTCAGTAAGACAGGCTGTTGGATGCAGACACGCTGTATCTCTGAAATTATAAATATTTAAAATAGGCACTTTCCTTACAAATAAACTGCATAGTTGCAATCTAAACAACTACATTCTCACCTAAAATAGCCTCAAAAGTACATTACGTTGTCCAACAGCTGCAATATTAGTCAAACTGTTGTGAGTTTATTGATCTACTGTCACTTTATGTGGGTGTAGTAATACAGAAATGTGAGAAGGCTCTACGAGTGCGGTTATTGCAGAATGACTCATCTCGTGGGTTTCATCTGGGTTCTCCGCTCTCCTCCACATTCAAAAGACATGTGGTATATATATATATCCAGTGAATTGGATAAAATAAATTGACCGTAGTGTATGAGTGTTTGTGTGAATGAATGAGTGTATGGGTGTTTCCTAGTACTGAGTTGTGCTGTAAGGGCATCCCATGCATAAAACATATGCCAGAGTAGTTGGTGGTTCATTCTGCATTCTGATTAATCAGGCACTAACCAAAGGAAAATGAATGAATGAATTGTCATGTGTTTATTAGTCATCATGCTGAATCAATGAAAGCAGGTAATTGGTCTGTGTATAATACAACACTATGGGGATTCCCTGGGTTTCATTGTGGTCATTAGGATTTTCTGTGAGAGTGTCCTCTGGCTTACGTAGGGGATTTACTACTCATCACACTGTGCTTCCATGACAAGATGTGCACGACAATTGCTGCTTTGCTCAATCAAATTTGTAATTTTGATTTGATTGATTTCCCAACCCTAGAAAATTCTCATCTAGCGCCTGTGCAATCAGCACTAACCAAACCCCTTCAACATTAGCCAGAGATCTATAGTCCTTGATCCTGTCATTTTGGGTTTCTTAGGGATAAGGATGATGATCTGTGTGAAGATGGGGACTGGCTAGGGTAGGATGTATTCCCTGGGTCAGTACAGGATTTCTGACAGGCTGGTGTGACTCAATTTTCTTTTAAGCTTTCAGAAGACTATATTGCTGATCTGAAATGGAGGTGTGAGGAAGAGAGAAGTTGAAGGATGTGTTATGAGCAAAGTAATGTCTTGTCTGTTTTGTTAAGTAATTGACTAAAACATTGAACATGGTTGTTCAGAATAATAGCAGTTTGTCGTTTAATGAGAGAATTCATTCAACTTTAAAACAGACGTCATTAATGTCCCTTTATTTAGGGAGAAGTTTAGCTACTTGTCACACAATATTATACAATTTCTTTCTTTCTGAATTATTACTTACAATGGGTCATTCCAGACATTTATTTTTTCAGAAGAACAGTTGATTTGAGAGGGGAAAATGTACAGATAAGTGGAGCAAATTATAGAATGTTCATCTGAAATGATCCCCAATAATGTAAAACGGCAAGAGAAACCTCAAACACGCAAAAGAAAAAATGAGCAACTACAGTTAAGGGATTAAATTCAGAATAGTCAGAATGAGAAAGATTGAGCCATTTATTATCCCCAGACAAGTAAGTACAGTGGTTTGCTGTGAGCTCAGCTGTCAGGAAAAAGTCTCCATAAAATATCTCTTCTGAAACAAACAGCTTATGCCATACCTGTCAACTCTCCCATCAGTTTGAATACATCAAAAACAAAAAGAGACCATGTTCCCCTCCAACTAATTGGTAATGGCCCTGAAGTTATTGTTTAAACAAGACAATACACCAAAAACCTGAGTAGGTGAGCAGCATCTTGGTCTCAAGCAAAAAGGACTGAGGTAATGGAGTAATCTCTTGACCTCAACCCAAATAAAAATGTGTAAGGTGGCATTTACATTTCAGTTTATGAAGTAAACCCTAAAACTCACAGCAACTGTGGCATGCAGTTTGTTCACTGTGGACTGAAGTACCTGTTTGGTGAAAACTTTTTTTTTTTATTATTGACAAAAAGGTAGATGAGCTGCAATTATCAAAAATTATTACTATAATTAATATAATATTATTACGTATTAATTAATAAATACTATCTTTAAATATCTAAATATTTAGTTTATACATTTTAAGTTTAAATTCAATTAATTCAATTCATCTTTATTTCTGTAGCGCTTTTACAATGTAGATTGTGTCAAAGCAGCTTCACATATATTATAGTGAATTAAATCAGTGTCAGTTCAGTTTTCAGAGTTACTAAAGAAAAAATAATATTTTTCTCTAGTAAAAAATTCTGTAACATTTCTTAAAATTTTGATTTATAATTGAATGTGTAATGCTCACACTACACTTGAAATATGGAAACAAAAGCTATTAAAAAATATTTGCATTTCTTTTAAGGCACTACTATTTTTTGAACATAACTATAGGTGTACTCTTTAAGAGAATTCCCTCAGAATTCTTGCTATGGCTTTTTTCATAGTTTTGAATGTCCAGTTTACAAAAAACCTTTCAGTTAGGTATATTAAAGGTGTAATATACTGAGTTAGAATTGTTTGGTGGTCATTGCTTGAACGTCCAAGTAGGAGGGATTTTGCTTTCAGAATATACTGAATACTTCTGTTTTTATGTCAAGATGGGGCAATAAATGACAGCATATTTAGAGCAGAATCTTGCACACCCACAAAATCTCATTTTGAAATGGAAAGACAAGCACTTGAGGATAATTGCTAAAAGTATGAAAGTACAGTTTGAAAAAAAAATCACCTTTGTCTTCCAGTCTTTAAAAAACTTCTGAACGTCTTGAGAAAAAAAATAATAATTATGAACGAGTGTTTTTTGTCCTTTAAACACAGTCCTGCCTGGAGGGGCTCTCCTGTCTATACTGTACATTGTGCTTATCCGCGTAACTGTCTGCCTGCCCAGTGTGATTGAATGCATATTTAATCTCTTTCTAAATATTTGTAAATCTGTATTTATTTTATTTAATTTTTTTACAAGATTTTTATGCATCAGGCTTTTATTTACACACGAAGAAAAATGGTGCATCCTTAAAATATGCAGAAGAGAAAGTAATCAAGAAATCACCACACATATTTAAGAAATATTGTGGCTTATGACTTGTGTGCACTACTCATTAAATTCTTAAAATAGCATGATGCAAAGAATAAAAGACATTTTACATTCAAATTCACATCCTTGCCTACTGTGTAGATCTTCTTACTCAAATTAAGCAGAATGGATTTATAGCATGTTGGAGCCAAACATTTATTTATTTATTTATTTTTTTTGGTTGTTGACAGACCAAAGTAAAACAGGTAAACATTCCCTGAAATGGTACATACTATATTCTGTAATATTACATCTAAGGTGATGAATTATGTGTGCCTTCTTTGTTCGTGCATTCTGATTATGCACAAGTAATAAGTATTATTTCAGTATAAGAGACAGTCTGCGATATTGGACACCAAATTGACCTTTACTACAATAATGGTGTTGGATAATCCTTCAACCTGCTTTCAGATAATTCCGTTGTTGAAGCATACAGTGACAGACTCAGATAGATAAACTGTAATGAGTAAATGAGTATGTAATCTGCATATGCCCAGCAGTGTGTGTATGTGTCTGCGTGTGTGTAAAACCCACTCCACTCTTTGCAGTTACAGGATAATTGCTTGTAGGCATGCATCTACATTTAAATAAGTGCATATAATCATATATTGTGAGCTGCTGAGTGCTGTTCTGCAGAGAGACAAGCAGAGTATGAGCTTACATTTACAAGATTTGATAGAAACAAACAAAATCTTCCCAACGGGACAATTCAGAACCCAGGAGCACATACAAGACAGATACTACCAAGTCCATATGTGTGACATAATATGAAACAATATGAAATAAATATGGTTTTGCTTACAGTATGGGGGATTTGTGGTTCTTTCTTTCTTGTTATATTTAGAAGAATCTTTCTAAAACATTTTCATGAAAATAAGATCAGTCTGATCATATTTAATAAAAAATTATAAGTACATTTTTTTTTCTCTAGGACATGATTTGTTGTTTTCTGAACTGAACAAATTTGCAATTGATTGAATAATTTCTTCATTAAAACATGTTTATTGTTACACCAACATGGTGTCAAAATACAATCTCATTGCTGTGGGACTGTTATAGCACTCTTTGAGCACTGATTCACAAACCAGAGTCAAGGACTGATCTAGCTACATGTTGAATAGAATCACAGAACGTTCCAGTTAATGTTAAACAGGCTATTTGTAAGTTCTGTATGAAAAGAAATTAATCGATGAAACATCACTTTGACTCTTTATTCTGTAGCTACTGTATTAACAAAGTAAGAATTGATGAGGTTTTCTCTTTGAACAGGCGAAAATAGTGTGCATATCTCTCGAGGCGTTCTTTACCCCAAAAGAAATGTTGAGCGGAAGTAATGTTAATTTTTTTCAACTCATGCTCCTCTTTTATTGCCGTAAGGGTGACTTTCTTTTCATGAGATTTTTAGAAAATTAACTTTTTCTGCCCTCTCTGTATGAGGGCAAGAGGGACCAAAAGTAGGACAGTAAGAGTATAGCTTTATATAAAGATTACAAAAGCACCCATTCTTGTCACACACAACTAAAAGAAAAAGTATTAGCCCTCTTGTGAAATTTGAATACTTTTTCAGGTGCTGTTTAGCAGAGCACAGGGATTTGCACAGTATTGTTTATAATATGTTTTCTTTCTTTTACGTTAGCTTGAATAAATAAATAGGTAATTTAAAAAATAATAATAATAATTCTCGATTGCAACAGATGAGTCCAAATGACTTGCCTTATTAACTCGATGAACCAACACGATTTCACGGCGATTTGTAACTTTTGATTTAGTGTCTTATTTGTTTGAATGAATACAATCTCATTCATACAATTTAGTACGATTGCTCATCCCCCATTGACGGTTGGATTCAGGGTTGGGGTTTGGTGTCACGCCTCCTTTTTAAAATCATACATTTTTGATCTCGTACAAATTTGTGTGAATAAGCCACTAAAAATAGGTACATTTCCTTGTGAGATCAGGCTGAATGAACCTAATAAACCTAACCTAAATTGCCTATAGTAACCTAAAAACCTAGTTTAGTCTGTAACTTGCACTTCAAGCTGAAAACTTGTATCTTGCAAAAAAAATATGTACTGTACTGTTAGCATGGCAAAGACCAAATAAATTAGTTATTAAAACTAATAAAACTTATATGAAAAGTAATGAAACATATCATAAACTTAGGCCCAATCCCAATTCTATCACTTAGCCCTTCCCCTTACCCCTTGTTATGCTCATTCAAGTGAAAAGGTAGAGGTGTCCCAATTCTCTTTAGCTTGAAGATGTAGGGCTATTTGGAAGGGCTAGATAGCCCTTAAAACAAAGATTTTTAGGACCACACTCAAAACCAAGCGGTACAAAAATTTCCCAGAACACAACAGCAGCATGGCTGCTCACGAAAGTCAAGAGATGCACAAATTTGTATTTTTGTCATTATTAGAAATATTTACAACAAACAAGCATATGTTTTAATACATTCATAACTGCTTTCGTGTTTTACCGTCATGCTTTGAAAAAAAAATCTAAATTTGCTGGATCTGTAATCCATAACAATAACTCTTGAAGAGTAGTCTCGCAACATACTTTCACATCTCACACTCGATGACACTTGAATCCCCTGTCAGAAAAGTCTAGTGACTGGGAATGACCTTTTTACAGTGTCTGGTATAATGTTATTGCAGTTTTCATATAGATGAATATGGCCATGGCATAAATACAAGCTTATTGCCGCATTATATCATTATGATAACATGATATTGTTGTCTTCTGTGATTTCCTGAACATAAATACCAAAAACATTATGCAGCTGGAATACTACAGCAGTTACTGTCGTCGTTCTCATATGAAGTATGAGCTCGTGATAACATGTGATGACGTGTGCAGGTGTTGTAGTGGTGTCCCAATTATTAGCAGTAAAATATGCAGCCCTTTCCCTTCAAACTCAGTTTCAAGGGCCAAGGGGAAGGGGTAGGGGTAAAAAAACAAAAATTGGGATTGGGCCTTATTATCTTTTAAAAATGTGATGAAAACATCTCTCAGTTAAACTGCACTTCTGCAAAAAAAAAATTCACAGGAGGGCGAATAATTTTACCTGTAACTATATATTAAATAGAATATTCTACCAGAATACGGAAGGTCAAAGTTCAGCCATTCAAATTCTCAACTGGGTTTTAAGTAAGTTTGCAGTGAATATTATACCTGTGGAGAGGGTTTAATAATTCTCACATTCTCCCCGGTGACAAGATGCCTATACCTGAGTGTGTTGGGGAAGGAGAGCTTGTGTGTTTGTTTATACAATGGCAAGATTTAATGAGAGGAGACACGGGAGAGTCGTATTCGTTGCGGTGTTGATGTGCCAGACAGCTCCATTCCCTGTAGCAGGGAAATGGGGCCAACTCGGGCCAGAGCTCAGATGTGTCTGCAACACTCTCTGAAGCTGAATTGAGCTTGACTTCTGCCACAGCACCCTCTCCTGTCGTCAGGTCTGGGTGGGTAGGAGAGACCTTGAGGTCACTGCAAAATTAATTTCACTTGCAGCAGCAGTTCTGACACCTTCTCTTTAATACAAAGCCTCAGTGAAATCAATTACTGCCACGCTAATGCATAGGAGATATATTTTAATCAGGAGAGCATGCCGTACTCATTACATAATCAAATGCTGATTATTATTGTGTGCCAGTGTTGAGACCTGCTTTGTGCTTCATCATAATAGTGAAGTGCAATGCAAAGCCCACATCACACCTCGGTGAGTAAATTTGAATTAAAATATGGTTATACAATTAATTAAGGAGATATAATTGAGGGGGAAAGAGCTGTGAGTTTTTCCAATGGTCAAAGAAAAACAATTATGAAGTCATTTGCTTTCATTAGCCTAAAGCCATTATGATTAGATACATTTTGACTGAGGATATTAAATTAAATAGATGTACAAATAATTAGGTAATTAGTTCAATAAAAAATATAACTGAAATTAATCTAAATCTAATCTTAATTATACATTTCTGAATCACCTCAACTGACTTTTATCTTAAATTTCATTCATTCATTAATTTTCTTGTCGGCTTAGTCCCTTTATTAATCTGGGGTCGCCACAGCAGAATGAACCGCCAACTTATCCACCATTTGTTTTACGCAGCAGATGCCCTTCCAGCTGCAACCCATCCCTGGGAAACATCCATACACACTCATTCACTGTCATACACTACGAACAATTTAGCCAACCCAATTCACCTGTACCACATGTCTTTGGACTTGTGGGGGAAACCGGAGCACCCGGAGGAAACCCACGCAACCACGTGAAGAACATGCAAACTCCACACAGAAATGCCAACTGACCCAGCCGACCCTCGAACCAGTGACCTTATTGCTGTTGGGCGAACGTGCTACTCACTACGCCACCGTGGCGCCTATCTTAAATTTAACAATGCATATTCTCATATATTCTCTGAGTGTTTCGCTGCCCTTTTTTGCGTTGTCAGTGAAAATGGCCTTTCTAGTGTGAGGTAGTGGAATGCTAAATGAAACGGTCATAAATAAGTTATGTTTTCTAACCTGAGCCACAAATCACCTTCCAAGCAAAATCTTGTTGATGCCAACAGATCTGAACATCCGACTGCTCACAGGTCAGAGATGAAATCAAAAGAACTGTTTTTCTTCGCTCATGCATGTCCTGTTTTATTTTTCAAAACAAAAAATAATGACTGCTGTCAAATGTCATTCAGGGCAGCACTAGTTTATACTGACAAATAAATAAATAATTAAAAAAAGAAATACAATTTTGTCACATATTTTAGAAGAAGAACGACTTATTTCAAAGATCACAGAGCAATCTTATAATACAAATTATTTGTTATTTTAAATCTTTACACTATCCTCCAAAATACACAGTGAAAAAAATGGTAAAAAATGGTAGAATTGTCTTAAAAAAAGGTTAAAAAAACAAACAGTTTTTTGCTGTAGTTTTACCAAAATTGTCTGTATTTTCTTGAGCTTTTAGAATTTATATATACTTTTATATAAATAGTCAAGCAAAGTTATGCAAAAGATCAATGTGGGTGGTAATATCACATTTACATTTTTTATGTGACTTTACACTGGATATGTTTGAACTTTATTTTAAAATTAAATTTTTTAAATTAATTAATTTATTTTTTGTGTACAGTGTGTACGGAAAATATTTAGACCCCCTTAAATGTTTCATTCTTTGTTGAAGCCATTTGCTAAATCATTTAAGTAATGTTTTCCCATTAATGTACACACAGCACCCCATATTGAAAAAAAAACTGAATTGTTGACATTTTTGCAGATTTATTAAAAATGAAAAACTGAAATATCACATGGTCCTAAGTATTCAGACCCTTTGCTGTGACTTATATATTTGACTCTGGTGCTGTCCATTTCTTCTTAAAAACTGCTTTTTCCCCCTATTTTAAAAAGTGTTTTATTTAGAGGTCAAATAGCAATTCAAAATGAAATCATCTATACATAATGGTCAAAAATATGATGTAAATGACATAATAAAAACAGTGCCAAATAAATATCATAAAATAAATTATGAAAGTGTTGGTCATTGGTGTTACCAGTTTGCATCACTGATATGATCTCCTTTATTGTCAGGGAACTGTTAAAAAAAACTGCAATTTACATGAAATAAGCTTATTTTATTGAGTACACCATGATTATGAACCTGTGGTTAGACACATTGCAACAGATATTTAGTAAAATGCATTTTTTTAGCAATGAAATTTGGCAGTTATGTGGCTTTTCTTAAGGGCAACAGTGAAAAAGATCATTATGTTCCGCACTGGTGTTACTGTGTTCCCCATCATATAAATTAAAATGTGTCCCATCTGACAAGATAATTGTCACGTTCAGAAGAAGGAGATGAGTCAAGTATACAAAAAGCAGTATTTATTTACTGGTTCAAGGATGACACAAGATGAAGGCAATAACTTGGACGAAGGTGAAAGGTTAGGGATCCATTCAGGAGAGGACTATATCAAAGTACTTGAAAGTCACTTCCCTTATAGAAGCAATGATAAAGGTGTTTGTTAAGGAGCACAGGAGGGTGTCCAAGGCGAGGTGAGGAACAGGCAAGGATGAACGTGTCCATAGATGATACCCGACGAAGGGCTAGTGACTGAATGGGGTTTATATAGGTGGTGGCTAATAGGCTGGTGATGGTGCACGGCTGGAGGATGGTCTCGGTGATTGTGATGGATAAGGTGATGATGAGTGACGAGCTGGGGATGTTACAGTACCCCCCCACCCCCCACCCCCCCTCCAGGGGTGACTCCTGGCACCCTAGGATGACGGCGGGGAGAAGGTTGACTGGGGTGACGTTGGTGAAAGTTGTCTAGGAGAGTGGGGTCCAAGATGTCGTTGCGGGGGACCCACGACCTCTCCTCAGGACCAAATCCTTCCCACTGGATCAGGTACTGGAGCTGGCCGTTCCGCCGTCGAGAGCCAAGGATTTCTTGAACCTGGTAGATGGAATCGCCAAGGATGTCTGGTGGCTCTGGAGGGGGAGGCGTCCGGGGTTCTGCAGAAGGAGAAGAGACAGGGTCAGTGTAAGGTTTTAAGAGGGAGACGTGGAAGGCAGGGGATAAACGATAGTGAGGAGGAAGGTTGAGACGGTAGGTGACTGCGTTGATTTGTCAATGAATGGTGAAGGGCCCTATGTAACGGGGACTCAGCTTTCTACAGGGCAGCCGGAGGCGGATGTTCTCGGTAGACAACCACACCTTATCGCCAGGATGGTATGTAGGAGTAGGAAGGCGGTGGCGATTGGCGTTGTCTGTGTGCCTCCTGACTGCCCGTTGAAGGTGGACATGAGCTGAGTCCCACACCCTCTCGCTCTCCCGGAACCAGTGATCTACCACGGGCACCTCGGAGGCCTCCCCAGTCCAGGGGAACAAGGAGGGTTGATAGCCCAGGAAGCACTGGAAAGGGGTGAGCCCTGTGGTGGCTTGGCGGAGTGAGTTTTGGGCATACTCGGCCCACGGCAGATACTAGGACCAGGTATTCTGGTGGCAGGTGCAGTATGCCCTGAGATAACGGGAGATCTCCTGGATTTTTCGCTCGGTCTGGCCGTTGGTTTGAGGGTGGTATCCCGATGAGAGGCTTACGGTGGTTCCCATGAGACGGAAGAAGGCTCGCCAGACCCTTGAAATAAATTGAGGCCCACAATCAGATACAATGTCTTCGGGGATCCCAAAGTCCCTGAATACGTGTTGGAAGAGAGCTTCAGCGGTTTCTAGAGCAGAGGGTAGACCTTTGAGGGGGATGAGTTTGCAGCCCTTAGAGAATCGATCTACCACAACGAGGATGGTGGTGTAACCTCCAGACGGTGGTAAGTCAGTGGCAAAATCGACTCCGAGGTGTGTCCAGGGCCAGCGGGGAATGGGCAGCGGTAAGAGTTTTTCTTCAGGTAGATGGCGAGGAGTAGTGGTGACGGCGCAGACCGAGCATCCCCAGACATACTGGGAGACGTCGGCGGCCATATTAGGCCACCAATACCTGGCACGAAGGAGCGAGAGGGTTCGCCTGCTGCCCGGGTGTCCTGAGACGAGGGACGTGTGTGCATCCTCCAGGAGACGGGTACGGAGACCGGCTGGCACGTAGATGAGATTGGGAGGAAGCTCAGGTAGAACAGGTTCTTCGTGGGTGGCGGCACGGATCTCCTCATCCAATCTCCAAAGGATGGGAGCCAAGAACACTGTAGGAGGGAGAATAGGCTCAGGAGCATCAGAAGCAGGGTCAGGTGAGTAAAGGCAAGAGAGTGCGTCTGCCTTGACGTTCTTGTGGCCGGGCTGGTAGGTGATATGAAAGTTGAAGCGATTGAAGAAGAGGGACCAGCGGGCTTGACGGGCATTGAGACGGTGAGCATTACGGAGGTGCTGGAGGTTTTTATGATCTGTGAGGACAGTGACTGGTGCCTTGGCTCCCTCAAGCCAATGCCGCCACTCTTCAAAGGCCAGCTTGATGGCTAGTAGTTCACGGTCTCCAATACCGTAGTTTTGCTCCGCCGGACTCAACTTCCTGGAGAAGTACGCACACGGGTAAAGAGCAGGGGGTTCACCAGACCACTGCGATAGTATGGCTCCAACTCCTACATCCGCTGCATCAATTTCCACCAGGAAGGACTGGGCAGGTTCAGGATGACGTAGAATTGGAGCGGTGGTAAATTTGTGTTTGAGAAGGGCAAAGGCCTTACGGGCACTGGGATTCCAAGACAGGTCCTTGGCCCCTCCCTTGAGTAAAGATGTTAATGGAGCAGATAGTAGGCTGTAGTTCCTGATGAACCTACGATAGAAGTTCGCAAATCCCAGGAACCTCTGGAGTTCTCTCACGGCCTCGACCTTCCCGGTCTCCATGCGGACCCCCTCAGCGGAGATCACGTATCCGAGGAAGGAGACGATGGACTGGAGGAATTCGCACTTCTCGGCTTTGAGGAACAGGTGATGCCTATGGAGCTGCTGAAGGACTTGAATAGCATGGCTTTGGTGGTCGGCCAGATTACTAGAATAGACAAGGATATCGTCGATATAGACAATTACAAATTTATGAAGGAGGTCACGGAATATTTCGTTCATAAAGCTCTGGAAGATGGAGGGACTATTGGCTAGGCCATAGGGCATCACCTGATACTCGTAGTGGCTGGTGGGTGTGATGAAGGCGGTTTTCCACTCGTCCCCTGCTCGGATACGGATCAGGTTGTAGGCGCAGGCGCTGCGGAGGTCTAGATTGGTAAAGATCCGGGCTTCCCTGAGCTCTTCCAAGGCCGCGGGCACAAGGGGCAAGGGATATGCGAACTTCACCGTAGCTTCATTCAGGACTCTATAATCTATGCAGGGCCTTAACCCACCGTCCTTCTTGGCGACAAAGAAGAAGCTTGATGCAGCGGGAGAAGTGGATGGCCTGATGAACCCCTGTTGGAGGGCTTCCTTGATGTATTCGTCCATCGCCTCGTACTCAGGACGTGACGAGGTAAATCCGTCCATGGGGTAGCTTGGCGTCGGGCAGCAGGTCGATGCTACAATCACAGGACCTATGAGGGGGTACCTGTGTGGCTCGTGCTTTGCTGAAGACATCGAGGAAGGAGTGGTAGGGCTCTGGGATGGATGACAGAAGGGGTTCCGGAGGTGGCTGGACAGTGGTAGTGTGCACAGGAAGGGCATGATGTTTAGGAGTCGGGGTCATTGCTGCTGGGTGGCAGAGATGGTTGGTGCACTCTGGACCCCAGGACTGTACCTCTCCTGTGCTCCAGTCTATGACAGGGTGATGTTGGATGAGCCACAGACGACCCAGCACAACATCGACATTGGCTTGGGGGAGGACGAGCAGGATCAGCTTCTCTCGGTGGTGAGGAGGAATGAGTAGCGTTACCTCCTTGGTTCGTCTAGTAATCCTCCCATCGCCCAATGGTGAATTCTGGATGTTCGTTATTTCAAAGGTGGTCTCACTGTAGACAGAGGGTAAATGATGCTTGGCCAGAAAGTTGGAGGAGATGAAGTTCCCGGCAGCTCCCGAATCCACCAACACATGCACAGGGAGAGTACGAGAATGGATGATTAATTTAGCAGCAAGATGAGGCATGTGAGATTCAGCAGGAATTAATGAAAATGCACTCACCATTGGATGAGGGGGACGAACTGGGCAGGCGGTGATCTGATGAGAAGCCTCCCCACAATATAGACAAAGTCGGCGTTGGATGCGACGTTGACGCTCAGCTACTGTCAGATGTCGTGTGTCAGTGAACATGGGCTTGTCGTGGCTCATCGGTGGTGGTGGTGACTGTGGCTGGACAGGAGGAATCCGGATATCAGGAGGAGGTAAGACACAGACGGATAGATGTTGAGAGACGGAGATGGCCTTTTTAATAAAGGTTTCAATTTGGGCTCTGTCGTCGTAAATCACCATTTGCTTTCTGATGTCTGGGTGTAGTCCCCTCCTGTCGGCGAGGAGCACCACCTGGTTCCAGCCACTGCCTGTGGCGAGAGTGCGAAATTTCAGGGTATAATCGTGGATTGTGGTGGTTCCTTGGCGGAGATTAATCAGTTCGTCATGAACTGACATCGGGGTGATGATAGCCCCGAACACTTCCCGGAAGTGAGTGGTGAATGCTGTAAAGGAGGAAAGGGCCGGGCTCTTGGATGCCCAGAGCGAGTCTGCCCACTGCAGCGCCTTTCCAGTGAGCAGCGAAATTATGTAGGAGATCTTTGAGGCTTCGTTTGGAAATCGTGGGGAGTTCGATTCAATGTAGAGCGAGCATTGGAGAATGAAGCCGCTACAGGTGCTGGGCTCGCCGCTATAGCAGAGTAGATGAGCCAGCGGCATGTTGGTTATGGAGGGGAAGCTAGGCGCTGCAGTAGATGAGGCGGTGGGCAAACTCGAGGAAGTCATCTTCACTAATTCGGCGAATGGATCGGGGATCCAACAACAGTCTCCGTTAAACGGGTAAGTGATGAATCTTCTGATAATGGTGCCGAGCGGTTCGTTTACTTCCGGGTAGATCGGGGATTTGATATCTTTTGTTTCTTCGGTCGGGTATCCTGTCACGTTCAGAAGGAGATGAGTCAAATATACAAAAAGCAGTATTTATTTACTGGTTCAAGGATGACACAAGATGAAGGCAATAACTTGGACGAAGGTGAAGGGTTAGGGATCCATTCAGGAGAGGTATATATCAAAGTACTTGAAAGTCACTTCCCTGATAGGAGCAATGATGAAGGTGTTCGTTAAGGAGCACAGGAGGGTGTCCAAGGCGAGGTGAGGAGAGGAACAGGCAAGGATGAACGTGTCCATAGATGATACCCGACAAAGGGCTAGTGACTGAATGGGGTTTATATAGGTGGTGGCTAATAGGCTGGTGATGGTGCACGGCTGGCGGATGGTCTCGGTGATTGTGATGGATGAGGTGATGATGAGTGACGAGCTAGGGATGTTACAATAATAAGTTTTAAATCCACTACATTCTGCTACACTCAAGATATAAGATTTAAAGCATTGCATCATACTTGTTAATAAATGTTTTTCAAATATTTCATTGTAGCAACTATATGGTTGTGGATATCAACTAATATAATTAGTTATAATTATAATACAAAATTATAAACCACACTTCTAACAAACCTGATTAAAACAAATTAAACAATTTCATTATTTTACATTATCATTTTCTTTGTAACTCTGACTACATGTGCTGAAGAACATCAAGAAATATTATTTCATAAAATTATTTAATATTGTCAAAAAAGTAGGCAACACCACAAAAAGGAACATGTGTCATTTGTGTTTTGTGTGTGTGTGTGTGTGTGTGTGTGTGTATGTGTGTGTGTGTGTGTGTGTGTGTGTGTTAAAAAAGGTAATTGAATAATGGGTAACACTTTATTTCGATGGTCCCAATCCTAACCCCAACCTAACACTCTACTTATAATCTAATGAGAATTAGTTGCAATGTAACTTAAATTCAACAAACCGACCATCAAATTAAAGTGTGACCAAATAATGAAAACTAGAGTTTAAATGTTAAGAGGGGAAATGTTTTTTTATGTTGCCATACCAAAAGTGGGCATTTAATTAGATTTGTTTTGAACAGATTATCAGACACTTAAAACAATTCTTCAAACAAACATTTGATTATAATCAACAAAAATACGTATCCATATACACTTAAAATAACAAATGGATTTGGCTGGTTCAAAATGGAGCAGGATGAAGTATAAGCATATTACGTTATTGTAGTAATAAAGATCAGACCTTATTTCACTCATATATTTCACTGACTTTGCTTAGACAAAGTTGAACTTATTAGGGTTTTTCAGTTTAACCGTTTAACAATTAATTTATAATCTAATCTTTGTGTTTACTAAAATTCCATGTTAGATGCATGGATGATTACACATTTTCAGTATGCAAACTTCAATAATATTCTTCGATCGTGAGGGGATTCTAATCCCTTTAGAAACCCAGCACATCTCAGCCCCTTAACTAGCCCTCTGGTTAAGGTGAATTTAGTGAGTGTACATTGCTAAAAATACGTATGAGTAACGACAATTTGACCTATATGATGACAGTCCAGATTGACACGCGCAGCAAGAGCGAGCGCGATGGTTGTCAAGTGACGCGCGAGGGAATTAAAAGAGGTGGAAAGTCCGTGAATGCGCGCGCTGCAGCAGAGCGAAGGAGACGCGCACGGACAGTCACACTTCACTCTGCAACTGGATTAGAAAACACCAGCTAAGGATGCGGTCGAAGGCACATACTGGTGAATATCACCCGAAACTTACTTTCTGCAGACCATTTTGTTCATTTAAAAGGTACTTTCTCTGAAAAAAAGTATAGATTGGTGCTTTGCAATTCCGACTAACTCTTTGATTGTGACGAATGTCACCTTGCGAACAGGTGTTTGTTAGACGAGGAACTACCGTTTTTGTTCAACACATCTCTGTGGATTCGACCGTAATGATCGGATTTCAGAAGCACATGATGGATATATGAATTAATCAAGGTTTTGTGTGTACTGAGATGTTCAAACAACTAATTTCAAGGTCATTAGATTTCTTCTAACGGATCGTCCCGTTGTATCAGGTATGTCTGAATATTATAGCTAATATAATAAAATAATAATTACTACTATAAACTGTTGAAATGAATTGTTATTGATGAATGAGAATATTAGCATGTTTTCGACGTAATTCACATTGTAAAACTAGATTATTTATGTAGAGATGTAGTAGTATTTTAGCAATTCATTTAAAATTAAACCATGTTTTTTCTTACAGTAAACACTGTTTAACCATGACATTTGTAGTAAAGCTGTCATCACATTATCCCCATTATAAAAAAAAAATGTTGTTCTAGACATTCAAGTTTGAGGTGACAATTTCTTTGGCAGAACCTTAGCAAAGATTTTAACTAAAAAAAAAACATGCTGGCAGAACAAAGTAAATACCAAAGTAAATAAGTCTTATTAAGCAAAATTTGAGCCTGTGCCAGTACAGAAGTTGTTTTGCGACATGTCATGAGCACATTCAGTGTTAAGGTGTAAGTATAATAATATACATAATGTTCAATTCCTTGCACGAACAGATTTTTGTCAGACTTTGTTAGACCTTAACACCATCAGAAACTACAGGTTTTAATATTGGTTATGCTTATGTTTATGGACATTAATTTGCATTTAGAACCACAGTTTTGGCTACAAAATCTTCTTTAGTGTTTTACTGAAGAAAGCATCTTGGCTTAAGGAGTAGTAAAATAACATTTTTGGGGGGGATTTGGTGGGTAGCACATTCGTATGGGCGTAGTGGGTAGCACATTCACCGCACAGCAAGAAAGTCGCTGGTTCAAGCCTCGACTGGGTCAGTTGGCAGTTGTTCTCCCTGTGGTCACGTGGGTTTCCTCTGGGTGCTCTGGTTTCCCCCACAAGTTCAAAGACACATGTCCAAGTCCAAAGACACAAGTCCAAAGAAATGTGGTATAGGTGAATTGGGTAGGCTAAATTGTCTGTAGTGTATGAGTGTGAATGAGTGTGTATGGATGTTTCCCAGAGATGGGTTGCAGCTGGAAGGGCATCCGCTGCATAGAACATATGCTGAATAAGTTGTCGGTTCATTCCGCTGTGGCGTCCCCAGATTTATAAAGGGATTAAGCCGAAAAGAAAATGAATGAATGAATAGATGAATGAAAATAGGGTTGCTCAATGTAAATGCATGTTAAATCAGTGCACTGAGTAACATCACAAGCATGCATTTGGATTTTAATTATGCATTAGTAAATATTGAGTTAGGATTAATAAATGCTGTTTAAGTAATGTTCATTATTACTTCATGTTAGTTAATACATGAACTAACATTATCTAATGAAGCTTTATTGTAAAGTATGACTTAAAAAATCATGTGTAAACATACATTATTATTATTTGTAATGATACTTACTTGTTTTGGGTTTTTTTCTAATCCAACTGTAGCGCTGTAATATAAAGGAGCCTTTCCATTTACTGGAAATCATGAATCGTCTGTGATCCTCACTGTACAGCAGGGTGTCGAGCGAATGCAGCAAACACACGCTTTCGCTCTTCAGTGATGAATGACAGCTCTCCAACATCTGAGAACATCATGTTTCACCAGCTGACTGCAGATACTCTGAATGGCAGTTGTGATTTGCCCACGTGTAACAATAACACAGGTGAAGCGGCATTGCAGCTGCCCACATTTTCCATGGCAGCAAAAGTGAGGGTGATAATTACCTTCACTCTTTGCGCAGTGTCAGCTGTGTGCAACCTCGGCGTGTTATGGGCTGCCAGCACCAACAACAAGCGCAAGTCCCATGTACGAATTTTAATCATGAACCTCACCGTTGCCGACCTGCTGGTGACTTTCATTGTGATGCCAGTGGATGCAGCTTGGAACATCACGGTTCAGTGGCTGGCGGGAGATCTGGCTTGCAGATTGTTAATGTTTCTGAAGCTTGTGGCTATGTACTCTTGTGCATTTGTGACCGTGGTCATAAGCCTGGACAGACAGTCGGCCATTCTCAACCCTCTGGCCATTAATAAGGCTAAGAAGAAGAACAAGATAATGCTTAGCGTGGCCTGGGTGATGAGTGTTGTTCTCTCTGTCCCTCAGGTGAGGAGCTGCTTGAGTGATTTTTCATGTTTTTCATTGTATCTTATCTCTGTGTGGTGCATTACTCAAATTCGACAGAACCCCAGAGTCTGGTGTAACACGCGGAATCAAGCAGAGAAATCAAAATGAAAATGACTGGAGGTTTAACTGCTTGCCTTTTTGAGTCAAGACTTGACATATTCATATATGTTATATATTTAATCTTATTTTAAGCTACACGTCCATTTACTGTATATTAATAATGCATTATAGTCTTTAGTTGGCTTAGTTTTAGTTTAGTTTAGTTGTAACCTGATATACAATTTTCTTAACATATTTGTATTCATCCAAAATGAAATTTATCATCATTTACTCACCTACGTCATTCCAAACTTGTCTGACTTTATCTTCTGCCAAACATGAACTTAAACTAAAATGTTCTAAAGTCTTCATATAATACATTTAAATGGTGACCTGAGGTTGTAAAGTACAATAGAAGTACATACAGTATATACAGTAGTGTCACCTGGACATTAATTTTGATTATTTTACAAAATATTATTATTAAATAGCTATAAATATCAGGGGTGTAAAGATTAATTCATGTTGATCTGTTCAGTATGAGGTTTTAGTTTTGTATGTAATACAAACCAAAGAACTTGCCATAATTTATGGAAAATAAATATTTTGAAAATAAAGAGCCTATAATGAAATATAATATTCGAAGTGCCACTATGCTCAACAAGGCAGTCCATGTGACGTTCTTTAACATGCTGTCTGCCCTTCCCACTTTCGAAGAAAAACATACTACTCCAGACAGGCATATGCTGGACGAGCTTGTTGCATTATGGGTAGTAATTTTCTTGTGATTTACCAAAACATAAAAATATGCTTAGGGATTGTGTCCGCTGAAGCATTTTTGTGTAGCTGACTCTGTAGCCACGATTCCTGAGCACCTGAGAGCACTTCTGCAGCGCAACTGATGACGCATTGAAAAACGCTGAGTTCTTTACGTGAAAGAGACACTTATCTCCTTGTCTCCCCACCCCCCACTGTGCTTTCATTGAAAAATACAAAAAAAAATACACTTAAAGGAAGGGAGAACAAAAGACTGGTTCCAGACACAGTTAGGAATTATTCACTACTTACATCAATTGAGCCTGTTACACTATTCCTCCACAAGCCCATTTCAGTCAGATCATAATTCTTGGTTTTTCCTGAAATCTCCATCCCTATAGTGAGATGCTGTTTTCCACTGCAGGTGACATTGTCACGTCAAGCAGGTCCGTGCTGTCCCAAGAAAATGTGGAGTTCCGTATAAAAGAAACATTATTTTTTTAGTACACGTTTATAACTACTACAATGTTACATTTCTTTTTTAAAAGGCTGTTTTTGTCTACATAATATACCACAGATAAATCATTTCACAAATGCTGTACTGAACACAGTACAATTAGAGCTGCATTCAATGACCACATTACCTCCAAAAAAAAAAAATGCAGACAACTGCATTTGCAGAAAGTCTGCACTACTGAACAGAGTATTTAAATATGTATCAAGTATCTCTCCTTGAATAAAAAACACACAAGTGTCATGTTAAAACCTTATGTGATCATGTATTAATATTTTTAATCACATGAAAAGGTGCAAGTGTCCATGTTTCATGTGTTTCAAATGTTTCTAGAAATTTTTATAAAATTTCAACATGTGAAGCTCATATGATGCTCATGTAGTATTTCTATGAGGATACTCAAAAAGTGACGTTTGCTGTTTGTTCAAAGTACTTGTGTAAAATAAGCTGAAAGCTGTTTTTGTGCAACTTAATTGTTTTATGTTCAATACACCTAAACTTGAAAAAAACTAATAAGTTAATAACATAATTCCTTCATGTTGTCCCAACACAAGTGGGCTCCAGCATTTTACAGAATATCACATGCAATAAGATGCTCTTTTATATTGTCAAATATTGCTAGAGAAAACAGCAAAATCAAAGCAAGTTCAAAACTTAAACCCAAATACTGTATCTTAGAAATAACCAAATCAACATACCCCAGTATCAGGACTTGTATCTGCTTGCCTTTTTACATAGCTTATAGTCTTCTTAACAAAACAGCCTTGTTAACAAAACACAAAGCCTCCTACAGATATTTATTTAAAAATGCAGAAACAATGAGTCTTTTGTTGCTGTAATATTACTTTTGGCCAAAAATAGCCAATACCAATGCACAAGACACCAGAAGTTTGCTATAATTACAGTGGTGTCAATCATCCCAATTGCATGAGCGAGTCTCGTTTCACACACACACGCACATGCACAGGCACACACACACGCATGCACACGCACACACACACGCATGCACGCGCACACACACACACACACACACACACACACACACACACACACACACAC
>CAIGQQ010033930.1:4942674-4958118 GCA_903798035.1 Danio albolineatus | reverse complement strand
CCGGGGAAAACCCACGCGAACACGGGGAGAACATGCAAACTCCACACAGAAACGCCGACTAGCTCAGAGAGAGGCTGGACCAGTGGCATTCTTGCTGTGAGGCAACAGTGCTAACCACTGAGCCACCGTGCCGCCCTATCAGAGAAGGGGAGGAGTTGGGGTGGAAGGGGGGATTCTTCAAGACGAAGATGACTGGAGTGGAAAGCTTTGGTAATTTATAGTGAGTCATGATTCGTCTGATTGGTGCATTATGCTGAGCTGATGAGGTGCCAGCTGTGTTCAATCATAAGCACGTGATCCTCTCGAAATTTAGTTTATAAATAAACCCCACTTCAAGAGTTCACACTTAGCTGATGATTGATAATAAAGCGTATTTGGCATGCTGTCCCGGGAGAGAGCCCTGAGCTCAGAATATCCTTGAGCCCGGGGCTCCCTCACGTTTAAAGGGTGAGAGGAGAGTTTGAGCTCAGGAGAGTCTCGAGAACTCCCCAAAATGCTTTTCAGCTCGGGACAGCAGCCGCGTATTTGAAGAAACCCCCCAAGTAGCAAAAGATTAATGCTATATCCGGCTGCTGGATATAGAATTTTGGAGGAGGAGAAGAAAGGGTGACTTTTAGGAAGAGAAATAGGGGAGACTCCGTAGGAGTCAAAGTTTTGAGGAGTGATGGTCTATGCGGAAAATAGGGAAGAGTAGCGGAGGAACTCGACGCTAGAAGGAAGGAAATAAGTAGCGGAGTAATTCAACGCTGAAGAAAGAAAAGTAGCGGAGTAACTCGACGCTGGAAGGGGGAAGGGATTTAGAAGTGGGAAGGGGAGAGAAGGGGGGGGGGGTGGAGGAAAGAGCGGAAGCATTCGACGCTGGAAGGAAGGGACGCTTTTTCCTCTATAGGGCAGCACGGTGGCCCAGTGGCTAGCACTGTCGCCTCACAGCAAGAATGCCTCTGGCGCGGGCCTCTACCCAGCCAGTCGTCATTTCTGTGCGGAGTTCATGTTCTCCACGTGCTTGCGTGGGTTTTCCCCGGGTCCTCCGGTTTCCTCACACAGTCCAAAAACATGAGACATAAGTGAATTGACTTAAACAGACCAGCACTATACCAAATTCTACGAGCAACATACCCTCATAGCAATTTATAAGCAGCAGGAGGGCAGGGGTTCTCGAGATCTACCTGAGCTCAAACTCCCCTCTCGCCCTGCAAACGGGAGGGAGCCCCGGGCTCGAGGATCTTATGAGCTCAGGGCTCTCTCCCGGGACAGCATGCCAAACTAGCTTTATTACCAATCATCAGCTAAGTGTGAACTCTTGAATTCACATAAATACTTTATGCATAAAACATTCATACAATCAAGGTTTTATGAAATACCAGAGACAGTTTTAAGTATGAGAAACAAGTATTTAAACCTTATTTACCACTTATGCAATGTAAGGGTCCATTTATTAGTCCGATGACGGAGCTAACAGTATGGGTGAAGGTAAATGCGTGTAAGCCTTTTAGCACATGTGAAAAGAAATATTTTTAATTATGAAAACATATTTTGATCCGCTTTCATCTCCGAATTTAATCTGACTCCAATTCATTATAATTTAGATATCCATTCATCCAATTCAAGCCGATTACCTTATAGGTTATGATTTGGTCTAATTTAGATTGATTAACCTAATAAATCCTTATTTTCAAGTAATGGTTCATTGCTTACCCGAAGTCGCTTAGAGTCAGTATGCTGGCCAGCTACATCTGCTCACGGACACATCCTCACCGGTTCTGGTTCTTAGATAGAGGATATAACTGTAAACTAATTTCCTTTAAGTAATAATAGGCCGCCCCATGCTTGCTCATACATAAAGAAAGTTTGATTTAGCCACTAGATTATAACATACTAAGTCAGTAGATTCAGTTAGAAATCATCAGGTCTTAAATGTTGTGCTAGAAGGCTTCATCCATTTAGCCCGACTGTATGACAAAATCCCGGTCGTCGGTTGCGGAAACTCCAGCCTAAGACAATCTACTAGATTCAAATGATTTCAGGAGATATTTAGTTAAACAAAAGTCTTTACATTTATTTGTCAGGCAAATATTTTCCATTCCAATTCACATAATTGCACAAGATAAGCCAATTCAAATTGTACAACATCAATTTCTCCAAGATAGATTAAGAGTGATTACCTGACTATGTAAAAATACGTTGTAGTATCTGAGTTCTGATTCAGAGCTTCAGAAACTCATACACTACAACAGGGTCCTTCAGTTACTGAATCCCACTGGCCTAAACAACATTGATACCTTATATACCCAACAGGGCGTCACAGTGACCCTTGCCTAGTGTATTTGATGTGTTAATCATCTCTGGAGGGGGGAGCATCTGGCAGAGATTTTATCAAAGTCAAAAACCAAATACAAGTGAAATATCACAGTGACATTAAGACCACTTTACCAATCACACAGAGACATTTAAAATGATACCAAACATGACAAGCTAACGTTTGTAAGTTTAGCAAATACACCACATATTTCATTTCACCATAGAAACCTGAATTCTGGTCATCCTTGAGTGACCTTTCAATACCCTGGTCGTATAACTAGGGAGGGCCAAAGGGTGTGAGGGCAGATGGTGAGACAACAGCTTTCTCGTGATCCTTGAAGAAGATTAGAGAGTTTATGGTTTTATTGCCTGACCATTCCCGTGGTCCTCTCTCGTGGAATTCCATAATAATTCTCAGGGTATAATTATTATGGAGAGATATATCCATCCTTACAGCAACATATATTGAAAAAAAATGTTTTATATAAAACAACAGAAACAATTTTTTTATATATAAAACAGCTGAAACAAGGGGACAATCTCAAAGTGAGACATCTCATTTTTATTCAATTCAATATTCACATGATTGATCTAAAATCAACATATCTCTGGCTGGACACATTACGACAACATGGCTGTCTGTCCTATCATGCTTTTTCTATTACTTTTTCTTAATGCTTAAAATATTATGCAGGTAAAACTATAAACTTCATCGCTGCCCACTGCGCCACCATGCCGCCATATTGTGCATAATTACATCAGCTAAATTAATGATCAAATTTAAGGTTGACTAAAATACCACAAGCACATTTATTTCCCTTTTTTGCTATACAGTACCTGTTCCACTTTGACTTGTGCAGTAGGGTGTGTGCAGGCACTTTTCTTTGTAAAGCTGCTTGGGAGCTTTCTGTATTGTGAAGGCAGAAAACAAATAAGCTTAAATTGAACTGAATTATTGATTCTTCCCATGACCTCTCATCCAGAGCAGACATTTGTGGGAAGAAAAATAAAGAAATAAATAACAACACTGGCATGTGGTATAAAGAGAAATAAATCTCAAAGCCTTTTTAAAACGGATACTTAGTTAGGCTTTGAATCCTTCAGTTACCTGCTTTATTTGTGTTTAGTTGTGGGAGAAAACTTTTTCTTCTCACTATCAAATGCCAAATAGCCTTAATTATAGAACGACCCAGATACAGCTGGTTTTGAGGTTGGTCATGGGGTGAAGCCTTTGAAGGTGTCCTTTGGGCAAGGGTTGATTAAAAAAAGTTCTTTCAACAATTTTTTTTTTAGCAATGTGCATGTATATGTAACCTTCGAATCATTTTTTTTCTTACGAAGGTGTTAAAATGAGCTTTTTAATTTTTTTATGATTTGGTTTTACTTGTTTTATTATTTAGGTGAAAATAAGTTAAACTGTACAGTAGTACCACAGGTGATCTTCCCATAAACTTGAAAGCAGCAGTTGGATGAATATGTATATTCTCAATAAGAAAATAAACACATCTAAAAGATCATAATTTTGTTCATATATTTATGTTTATTTTTTTTAAACTAGTAACAAAATTATAGTTACTGGTCACTAGTGAAATAATCAGTATTAGTCATTAATTTTCTTTTGGGCTTAGTTCCTTTATTAATCTGGGGTCGCCACAGCGGAATGAACCAACAACTTGTAGTGCTGTAAAATTCATAGAATGTGTGAATGGGCCGTGCAGTTAAGCATACTCACACTCAGTTATTGTATCCCCAGTTATATTAGTGAGTAATGGACTTTTACTTTGTTCTTTATTTTGAAGTGATGAGGTGAGGTGAATGTGTCTTTGTTCTATTTCCTGTATTAACTGTTTCCGTATTTCTATATAAACACACATTTACATATCATACACAACATGAGGGGGAGATAGAGGGCACATGGACACTGCTCAGCAGGACTTCTGAAGAAGCCATGGAGCAGCTGTCTGCCTAAGTTACCTTTTTCGTGTGTGGGAGACAACAGTTATCGTGGAGTTTTCCATCTTTGGACTCATTAGACGTGCCAAACTGCTACAAAGACTATCCATGGAGGAGTTTTTTGAGGTGCAGCAACTTTATATGGAGCCTATAAACTGGACTCAAACTTACCGGTGAGCGTGAACCATTTTGCACGCACACACATCCACGGACTTTGGACTTTACGCACACACATACACCCACATATGCATACAAGCCTACACACTCACAGGGATTTCAAATGTTTGTATTTTGTTACAGTATGAATGGTTTTTTTTTTGTTTATGTTGATTGCGAAATAATTATGAGCTTCTAAGAAAGAAAAAAAGTACTTTATCAATCCATGATGAAAATTGAATTCAAGATGTAGAGCAGGGTTGGCCAACTTTGTTCCTGGAGAGCTACCCTCCTGCAGATTTCAGTTGCAACCCTGATCAAACACACCTGAACCAATTAATTAGGACCTGAACAGCACTTGATAATTACAGGCAGGTGTGTTTGATATGGGCTGCAACTGAAATCTGCAGGAGGGTGGCTCTCCAGGAACAGGGTTGGCCACCCCTGATCTAGAGAATTGAACTGTTTATGTTCTTTTTATTCTTGTGCAGCCCGTTGATTTAAAGATGAGCGTTACAAACTTATCCAGCATATGTTCTATACAGTGGATGCCCTTCCAGCTGCAACCCAATACTGGGAAACACACATACTTCCATTCACACACATATATACAATATGGAAAATGTTGCCTACCCAATTCACCTGTACCCGGAGAAAATCCACGCGAACACGAGGAGAACATGCATACTCCACACAGAAATGCCAACTGACCCAGCTGAGGCTTGAACCAATGACCTTCTTGTTGTGAGGCGAGAGCGCTACCCACTGTGGCACCGTGCTGCCCCATAATCAGAATTAGTATATAACAAAAACAAAGGCCTATTAGTATCTCATAAGTACCAGTCTTGAACTAAAAAAAATAATTCTAGGAAAAGAGAATTATTAAGATTACTTTTTTGAGAAAAATAGCATAAGTATCCAATGAGTAAGTAGGACTATGTTTTTTTTTCAGTTGCTAACATTCCTTTATTCAATTTGTAGTCATATTTACGAAACGCTGAACACAATTACGTCTGGCTGTTACCCTACTGTTATGCAATTCATGCTGTTTTCACACAATATTCAGTCAAATAACATACTTCTAAAGTGCTTAAATAGTCTTTTCACACAAGCTTACTCCCTTACCAAAATCATAAATCATTCTTAGCATTTCTTTTAATTATTAAACACAGCATGACAGAAATAAAGACCTAATGGACCAGACTTTAAATATAGCCTTTAGCTCTTTACTTATGCAACAACAACAGCTAAATATATCTGATTATAATTATTATAATTACTGCTAATTGAGAAATAGCCAATAATCCAATCCTAAAAATCTTAAATCCAAGCCTTTTCATTACTACGCTATGCCCAATAAAAGGCACTCTCTTGGTCGGTTTTGTTCAAAACAATCCAGAACAACTGAGATGGAGAAAAAGAAAGAAAATCTCTGGAAAAGCAGGAAAAGGTGCACTAATGAGAGAAGTGTACGAGGCAGAATTTAACTTGTATAAACCAGTCACACTTTACAATAAGGTAGCTAATTTACTGACATTCTGTATATGAACACTACTTGTACATCATTTATTAGTCATAGTTCAACATTTAAGCCATATTAAAATCCAAATTTATGCTTTTTAACATTAGTTAATGCACCGTGAGTTAACATGAGCATCTTTGTTTACAGTAAATGCATTGACTAATACAACCTTATTGTACAGTGTTACCAATAAACCTAATTAGTAAGAAAGGACCACTATGCTCTGGGTCAGAGAGGAGCAAATAACATAATGTCTTCATGCACATCCTCTGTCTAGAGTGCTGGTTTTGGTCCTGCAACAAAAGCAAGATTGGTTCCTACAAAACAGAGTGCATTCATTTGTTTTTAGATGACCTCCTCCAAACAACTGCAGAAAGGAAACAAGTGGGAAACAAAATGTGTGTTTTCATGGAACAATGTAGCGTTTCAACATTCACGTGCAATCACAAATTGGTTTGCAACCCATCTGAGAATTACTATTTCTTTCTCAGTATGCTCTATTTCTTCTATGCTAGAGATTTTTTTTTTATCTACCTGGAGGTTGTATATAATTATCACCTACATGATCAGATGTTTTAATCAAAGGTGCACAGCCAGAGAAAATATAAGGTGTGATGTTGATGAGAACATGTGGCACAATGCTGAAGATTGCACTGATTAGAGTTTTTTGTTCTTTTTTGTCTGTCACATTGTTTTATTTCTGTATCTAAGCAGATGTTTTTTAATATTTCTTTAATATTAAATATTTATCTCTCCATAATATCAGACCTTGAGAACTGTTATGGAACTCGAGACCACATGAATTACTCGATGTGGTGATTTGTTTTTAGGTTAACATACAGTATGAACAGACAGAAGTCTTGGTGAAGCTTTATTATCTTTAATTTATGGTTCTTTGTTCTGAGTTCAGTATTCAAAGGTGCCGTATGTACGTTTGGCACCCAGTGGTTGAACTAGGTATTGCACTCTTGGATCAAAACAAACACAAGCGCAGGTTGCCAGACTGAGGACAGGAGCAAGTGATTTAAAAAATGTTCAAAAAAAAGCAATGGCGCCCAATAGAAGGAATATTTTCCATATTAAAAGGAGTTCACGTCAGATCTTAAAAATAAAATAAACTGTTCATTTGTTGTTAAACTTCAGAACTGTGAAATAATGCAAACCAACACATATCAGTGATTCAGCATGTAACCACACAGCGTAACCACACAGCGAATAGATGGCGGCGCGCTGGGAAGCATCGCCTCATCATCCAGTTCCCAGAGGTGCGAGATGTGGATATTAATTCTATCCTGTTCCCCTCTCATACCCACTTGGAGATCTCTCTCAGGAGGGGTCTGCTCGATCACTCAACTCAGTATCTTTAAGATTTCTGTCCAGGTAGACAGCTCTGCTGGTCGCGTTCACATCGGTCAAATGGGTGGGTATCTGGAGGCAGTTTTGGTCAGCAAAATGTGCCAGTGTTTTGGGCCGGGCCACTCCCACGTTTACCTGAGACCCCGGCCCACATAGGTGCCCTAGGTTCCTACAGAATTCTTTTAGCTATGTAGTGAACCTGCAAGCGCTGCCCACGGAGGAGGCAGACCCAGACCCTTTATTGCTGTGTCCTTC
This sequence comes from Danio albolineatus, assembly GCA_903798035.1. NCBI lineage: Eukaryota > Metazoa > Chordata > Actinopteri > Cypriniformes > Danionidae > Danio > Danio albolineatus. Next base: position 4,950,578 of record CAIGQQ010033930.1, on the reverse strand, counting down.
TTCGCGCTTTGCGTATTATACGGACCATACTCAACTTTAGATCTTCTGAGCAGCTCTTATCTGTTACGGCGATCGGCAGAAGGGAAGTGCCATATCCAAACAGAGGTAGGACATACCCACTGAACAGTGGATGCCATCTCCCTCACTCATCTGAGCCAGGGCGAGTCGCATCCTCTTGGGCGCGTGCACGCGGCGCCTCTCTAACAGATACTGTAGAGCTGCGGGCTGGGCGACACCTAGTATATTGCAAGATTTTTTAATCTTGAGGGGAGCCGATTTCGAATGAGGAATTCGGTCAGGTGTTGTAAAACGCTTGCTGCGCCATTCTCTCTAACACGGAGATACATGCGCTTTTTTTGCTCTTTCAATAAGTTCCCCCACTCAGCGAACCCTGCAAAGATTCCTCCGAGGCCCCCAGCATCTGACTCAGCGGAGGAGTCAGGCGCTGGCTCGTTACGATGTAGGTCTGCCCGCTGGTCAGCCCGCGTTTTGGGTATAGGTGCCCGCTATGTGCGATCCCCGCTGGCGATCCCATATGCTTATTCAGCCACGATGCAGTCCCCCTTCACAGGCAGGACCCGTGTCTTCCCTCACCGCTAACCATCTTATATTCATATGTGTACTCCCTTTTTCAGGGCTAGTCCTTATGCTCTCTCGCCACCACTCTCCCCACTTGGGCAGCAGGTGGCCTCTGCAGCGTCCTCCCAATCGGCACTGCACGCTTTCCCAATGTACTGTCGTATTAATTCCTAGAAATTAACTAGATGTTTTGCGACTCCCAAAGAATATATCTAAATCGGTAAATCTTTTGTTGAAGTGGGATAAGTAAGGGCCAGGGAACACGTTGGAAGACCGCGCCTCTGGTGATGCAGGTGCGTTCACGCTCTCTTTTAGTATGAGTGAGCAAGTGGCAACCAGACTATTTGAGTATTAGTTAACCCTACATCTTCTGATTAACTTCAGAGTGTCGAGATAATGTCCCTGAGAAGAAATGCAATCCCGGTGTAAAACTGTGCTATTCTCAATATAGCTGCAATTTAAATTACAAACAGGAGTACATCATTAGCCATGAGACTACAGTGTATTTCATAATTGCATTACCAAAGAAAATGTTTCCTTACAGGAGCCCATCGCTCTGAATAATTCATTTTTCAAGAGTTCACACTTAGCTGATAATTGAAAATAAAGCTCGTTTGGCATGCTGTCCTAGGAGAGAGCCCTGAGCTTATGAGATACTCAAGCCCTGGACTTCCTCCCGTTTGCAGGGCGAGATGGGAGTTTGAGCTCCCTGACTTATTTCTGGCTAATGACAGATATAAAATGGCCAAGGAGATACTTGGCTATGGTATCAATTTGTTATGTTCAATTTACTTAGGTTGTGTGTTTTTGGACTGTGTAAGGAAATCGGAGAACTCGGGGAAAACCCACGCAAGCAAAGGGAGAACGTGCAAACTCCGCACAGAAATGTCAACTAGTTTAGTAGTGACTTTAACCATAGACATTCTTGCTTTGAGGCAATAGTGCTAATTACTGGGCCGCTGTGTCACCCCTATATGGAAAAGAGGGGGAGTAGGGGTGGGTAGGGGGATTCTTCAAGACGAAGATACTGAGATAAGAAAACTCTGGTTATTCATAAGGAGTTAGGAATCATCTGATTAGTGAATCAGTTGTGAGCTGATACGGGACCAGCTTTGAACAATCAAGCAAGTGCACAAGCATAATTCCTCTCAAAATTAGTTTATAAATAAACGTCACAAAGTTATTGTTTGCATTAATGCAATATTTTTTTGTAATGACATAAATGTTAGCATTTTGACAGTCTATGCAATATGACTGTATGTTCCTGTTGATTGGAAATCTAGTGATGTTTTGTTACAAGGTCGAATGACTCCATCTAAAAAAAGCAATAATTTAATGAATAGCTATTAAATATTATGAAGATACTAGACACTTTTAAACCAGCATTATTTGTGTACTGCAAACAATGTTCATTTAACTTCAATATGATAATTATTTTAATATTGTTAACCAATTTTACAGCTTTGCTTAGTTGTAAGAGGTGTTTTAAAAAAGTTTAAAAAACTTAAATTCATTGGATTTAAAGCAACCTCTTTATTTTTGTTTACAGTAACATGTTCACATCTCTGCTTGCGCCTGACCTTTGAGGAGTAAACAGATAATGAACCACATCAAACAATGCAGAGCCTTGGGTCTGAAGGTTTGCCTGCTGATATGAAAACAATGTTTGTTTTGGAGTTTGTTAAGGATTTCAAAACTGCTTACTAAAGTGGAATAATATGCTCCACCTCCAAACTATTGAACTGTTTGAAGTGACGTGCTAGTTTCGCATGAAGTATACCTTTTGCTACTCATTAAAGAGCTCATGTGACCACCAGCAGAAAGCAGTGCAATAAGATGAGTATATAAGCTGAGTTGGTATATCCATACTTTCTCATTTTCGCTACACTTTAGACATTAATAATTCAACATTCAGATGACAGGAGACCAACTGGGCATATAAACCTAGGAAATGGTCTACTTACAAACAGAAAGTGAACAGATGGAGCCGACACAACATCATAATGAAAGCTCTGAAAACCGTTGAGTTTATTGCAGACTTCAGGAGGGGCCGCTTATATCCAGACTTTACAACAGTAGCTTGATTGTCACATTGATTAAGTTTTTCAATTACCAGAGGATTGTAATTTAACCAAATGTGATCTCTGTCTCTGTGTAAGGTATAGTAAAGCATAGATAGTTTTATTGACCTATAGAAACAATTCAATCTGTCGTATAATTTAAGGTCTAACGTGCCTTACTCTGTCATTGACAAGATGATAGAATCTTGAGATTATTTTTTTTCTCTTACCTTCCTGTCGACTACACCCTCTATGTGATTTCAGATCCAAGAAGAAAGCAACTGCTCAATGAACAGCAAGTAAAAATATAGCATAATATATCTTGTAAATCAATAAAAGATTAGACAAATTGCAAGCTGTTGTATAAAAGCCTACATGATCTTTTTGTCCATTGTTATAATTTCTAAAATAATAAAAAATAAAAACAATTACAATTAGCTTAGAGTGATGGTGGCAGGAACACAATTTAACCAAATGAATTGGTTAAAAAATGTCTTTCCTTAAGTCGAGTTAAAGGCTTAAAATGTATATTTACTAGTATCTTTTTGCAAGATGCTATACATGCTATGCATACTTTTTTTTTTTTGCTAATAGTACACAAATTATGTAGTATATTCTCAGAAATAAGCAAATGAGAGCTGTAAGTCGGGAGCATTTTGGTTTAGGATTGGTGTCTTAAAGGTAGAATACATATAAGTATTTTAAAGTCTACATATTAGTAAAAAGTCCAAATGTGTAACTTTTTTAAAAACACTTACAACCAAATGATAGCTCTCTGAGTGTGCACATATTATTTTTTATGGTACCTTTTTAAACATAACATGTACTCATTAGATAAGTGTTCATGTACTCAGATATTACACAGCCTATTAAAAAGACTCTAAGAATTATTGATTACTTAGTCATTAAATATTAGAAATAAATAGCTAGTAGTCTACAGTAGACAATATTTGAAATATATTGAAATATTTCAAACCTTTCATCAAAGTTGTCCTAAAATAATTGAACACCAATTCTTGCCTTAGGAGAAAGTTTTCTGATCCACTATCTGAACTACTGTATTGGGTTTATTTTTAATGTAATGTGTGTATTTATATAACGCATTTATCATGTGTGGTCATACATCCAAAGCGCTTCACGATCATGAGGAAATCACTCCATACCACCACCAGTGTGCAGCATCCACTTGAATGATGCGGCGGCAGCCACAGGACAATACCGCCAGTGCACTCACCACACACCAGTTATAGGTGGAGGGGAGAGACAGAGATATAGCCAGTCTGGTTGATGGGGATAATTGGGAGGCCATGATGGTTAAGGGCTGATGGAAGGAATTTGGCCAGGACACCAGGTCTACACTCGTTTAAGAGTAGTGGCATAGGATTCTTAATGATCACAGAGAGTCAGGACCTCGGTTTAACATCTCGTCCGAAAGACGACGCTCACTGACACTAGGGCATTAGGACTCACACAGACTGCAGGTTGAGCGCCACACTAACTGGCCTCACTAACACCACTGTCAACATCAACCTAGTTTTCCCATGTGGACTCCCAAGCAGGTACTGACCAGACTCAGCCCTGCTTAGCTTTAGTGAGTAACCAGTCCTGGGCTACAGGGTGATATGGCTGATGGCGATGGAGACACTGAAAGACACTTTAGTTATCATGGTAAAATGTCTGACAGCCTACTTTTTTCAAACTGTCTTACAGACCCCAGACTTTTGATTGTTTATGCAATTTTCTTTCTCTCCTCCTACTTAATAAAAACTTTATTAATATAGAAGCAAGACATCCATGCATTCAATACTTGAAGAAAGTGGGCGATTTATCCTGCCTATCACTTTTCTCATCACCTTGGACTCAAAGGATAAGAAGGCATCAAATGCAGGGCTGTGTTTATAAAGGCACTTGTAAAGAAAGAAAAGATTTAAAGAAAATTATCAGTACAATGATCTAAAACTGATGTAGCAGAACCAAAATGGCAAACCCAACTTTATGCTGTACAAACTCTTAAAACTTAAAGATTCTTAGATGATACATTTTAGGTGATTTACACAAGTGTGTTTAGAGAGATCAACCTGTGATATTGCCATAAATCATGGACATTTCTCATGGTTTTGTTTTTGTATAAACCTTTTTTTTTCTGAAAAATGGTCTAATACCTGATGTTCACACCCAGTAGGCTCCTGTGGTTCAGTAATTTAAAGCTCAAAGCCCCTCTTGATAATTTCCAGATCACTGCTGCTCAAAAAATCATTCGAATTTTTTTTTTTTACCTGGAGGGTCAATATGTATTGGTAATGTAAATGTATGTGCATATATGCTTGCCCACCAAATCAATGCTTTAAACAACATACATCTTTGAAAGAAAACATTAAAGGGCACCTATTTTTTCCCTTTTCAAGATTTAAGATAAGTCTTTTGTGTCTCCAGAATGTGTAAAGATTCAGCTCAAAATAGCCATCAAATTATTTATTATACCTTTCATATTATTGTAATTTTCAGCCCTGGACAAGGCAAGGCAAGTTCATTTACACAGTATAGCACATTTCATACACAGTGGCGATTCAAAGTGCTTTACATAAACAGGAATAAATGAGACAAGTGTATAAGAAAATAAAAACAAATAATAACAGCAATTAAAAATTGTAGCTGTTTTTGTTGCCTGTTCCTTTAATGCAAATGAGCTAGTTCTCCCCGCCCACCTTTCCCACTTGCCTGCCAGAGTGTGTCTCCATCCGCTGCTGCATCAGATAAGCACAGTGACAGACATGACGGAAGCAAGTAAGGTTTTGTGAGAAATACTACAGTAAGAACTTTGCCAATTATTATTTGATGTATTTGTTGTGGAGTTAATTCTTGTCTTGTTGATATGATTATACGCGCTAATATGGAACCATGTTAATATGCGGCTGTCAATCAGTTTGGTGGTGGTGGGGGGGAGGACCGCACTTCTTTGTAATGTTGTGGTGGTCCTCAAAATGGGAGGAATTAAGAGCCTATTTTAACATCAGGAAATTTAAAAAAAGAAGCTTATTGTCTTTATATCCCTCCAATATAGCAGTGGACACATTATACCTACACACATTCATTCATTTATTCATTTTCTTGTTGGCTTAGTCCCTTTATTAATCTGTGGTCGCCACAGCGGAATGAACCGCCAACTTATCCAGCATTTGTTTTACGCAGTGGATGCCCTTCCAGCTGCAACCCATCTCTGGGAAACAGCCATATACACTCATTCACACTCATACACTACGGACAATTTAGCCTACCTAATTTACCTATACCACATGTCTTTGGACTTGTGGGGGGAACCGGAGCACCCTGAGGAAACCCACGCAACCACGGGGAGAACATGCAAACTCCACACAGAAATGCCAACTGACCCAGCCAGGGTTCGAACCAGCGACCTACTTGCTGTGAGGCGAACGTGCTACTCACTATGCCACCGTGGCGCCTACCTACACACAGTTCTTGCCAAACAGCTTCCAAAAGATGATTTTCATCGTAGGTGTCCTTTAAGCAATTGTAGTTTGCTCTGACTCAAGGTATAAGCAAACTAAACATCCTTTTTCCCTCAATAGATTATAGTATGTAAATGGATAATGGTGATTATACAAAATGCATTATTAAATGAAAAACAACTACAGCTTAACTATGTAATAACAACGGTCTGCTGAAGGGTGCATGCGCAGCTATACTGACTCATGTAAACTGAATTAAGGAACAGTGGCACTGCATCCAAACAAAAACTCAATAATAAAAAAAGACATCTTTCTGGCATGAATAAAAAGAAAAAAGAAGAAAACCTAGGAAGAGAAAAAAACACTAAGATAAAGATAAATTGAGATAAACCATATTGCAAGCTAACATTAGCTGGCTAGCTAAGTTAATGTGTGATCATTCCTTTTCCTTTGGCTTACTTCCTAATTTAGCAAGGTGTTGTCATCGGAGAATGAACCACCAACTACTCTTGTATATGTTTTATACAGTGGATGCCCTTCCAGCCGCAATCCAGCACCATGCTGAGAAACAACCATACACTCGCATGGGGGAAACCGGAGCACCCAGAGGAAACCTAAACTCTACACAAAACACCAACTGGCCAAGCTTGGATTTGAACCAGTGACCTTCTTCTTGTGAGATGACAGTGCTGACCACTGAACCATCATGCCACCTGAATAAATATTCACAAGAGGCTTTGCAATCTTAACACATTACAATACAACACATTTTTAGTGTGTGCCTTCGGTATAAAATTTGATATTTGTTTCTGTATTAAAAAAAAGCTTTCGTTTCAAGAAACACTGGTATGATGCAAGCAAGACAGCTACAGAAAATACAAGTATACAACTGATAAAGAGTGTTTTAGGTTTATAGTGTGTGAATAATCAAGGGTTATGTCTTTTGTCATAAGGCCCCTTGAGGGCATGGGCTGGCCTTGTTCAATTACAGTGGTAAAAAATAGTTTTCATAGATTTCAGGCAGAAGCAGACACAAAGGTCAGAACTATGCATTAGAATGATCAAGATCTGAAGATGGCTGATGTAAACAAAGACTGAAGTATAAGCCAACAGTTAAGCTCTGGTAGACACATAATCATTTGATGCATCCCATTTCAGAAGAGGGATGCATTTGAAGACCGATTGCATCATTATATTGCAACAAAAGCTGTCCAATTTGAAATCTCCTTCAAATGTGGCCTCCAAATGCATCCTTTGTTTCCAGGGTAATGAGGGATAACAACTGATTGATCTTTCCCAGAATATCCCAAGGCTTCATTGCAGGTTGGTGACAGGAGGATGTTTTTAAAGAAGATTTCGCAATGTATTTGAGGACAAAATTATTGGCCCTCATGTGAAATGTTGTTATGTTAGAGTTGAAAACATCCAAAGAAGTAAACTGCTGTAAAATGCATGAATATTATTTTTTAATTATTTTTCTTTGCATAAATATGTTAATCAACCTCAGTCCTGATCAAAACATTTTTTTAGTAAATCACAGGATTTCACAAATGATGTCACTGATTTGGTGAAAAACACACAAAATTATGTATTTTCAATGTAAAAGTAATTTTGTACTGGATTTATTATTATTATTATTATTTTTACTTTTATCACAGTCTTGGGCATGAGAACAATTTGTAACAACATTGGCTTTGATGCATTGTTAGATTTTAAATTTTTCTCCCTAATTTACTTCTGTTATAGCCACATTTGATTATGCAATTTAGTAGTTTGGATTAATGCAATAAATATATAT
>CAIGQQ010033930.1:4908124-4937407 GCA_903798035.1 Danio albolineatus | reverse complement strand
GCAGTGTTTTGTCTAATCATTCTGCAATGTTTTAGTAATGTTTTTTATTAAATTGTGTATAAAAATGGATGTTGTGATGACCAATACATGCAGGTACCATCCACTTTTTGAAATTGTAGTGTTATTTAATTTATGTTTTGATTGTTTGTGTATTGTTTCTATCTGCATTGTGATATATTTCTCTTCATTTTATAGATGTGTGAAAGTTAAGTACTGTATTTGTTCAAACAGTAAAAAAGCTTAGAAAAGTGAAGTCATTACAATTACAGTGTTGAATGCCATTAAACTGTTAAGGTAGATCTGCTGTGCAGAGGTGCAATTTTAAATATTTAAAAAATATTTTGTATAATGAATTGAATAAATTTAAACAATTTGAATTGTCTGGATTGGTTTTATTTTTTACTCATTAATAAGTAACAATAATTCATTAATAAATAAAAAGAACCCTTAAATGGTTCTAAATAGAACCATCTAACTTGAATTCAAAGAACCATTTGGGGTTCTATTTAATGAACCCTTAAAATGGTTCTATATAGAACCTTTTTGGGGTTCCATATATGAAGCGCTCGATAGAACCATTTTTGGTTCTATATAGAACCGTTTGTTTTAAGAGTGTAGTATACATCAAGAGAGATACACCAAGGATAAAAAAAAAAAACATAAATAAGACTGCAACATGGTGGCTCAGTGGTTAGCAGTGTCACCTCACAGCAAGAAGGTACAGTAGCTGGTCCCAGTCCTGGCAGGGTCAGTTGGCATTTTTGTTTGGAGTTTGCATGTTCTCCCCGTGTACGCGTGGGTTTCCTCCTAAATTTGCCATAGTGTGTGTGTGTGTGTGTGTGTGTGTAAATGCAAGAGTGTATGGGTAAAACGTATGCTGGATTAGTTGGATAAATGAATGAAAAGATAATTAACATAAATATCAGTTTCATTCTGAATATAAGGAATGTACAATCATCCCAGAGGTACAAGGGAAATTAATAAATTAACAGTTTTGCCACACATTATTTTGATTAAATATATTTCAAACAAAACAGAGCTCTTGCTAAAGTGAACACAGCAGGGAGGTGCAAAGCTCCTAAAAATAAATGAAGACGTTAAAACATTAAACACTGATAATTTAATATTGCCATTTATAAGGGCAACAATTAGACGTAATCTATGACACCTCCAAAAACAGAATGTTGTTGAGATTAAAAAAAAGTCTGAGTCTGTATATGAACCTTTATCAATGATGGAACTTGTATTACTTACAATTTCTATGAGTCTGTGAGGAGTTTGCGGCGTGTTGGGTTTCCTCCAGGTGCTCCGTTTTCCCCCACAGTGCAAACACGTGCGCTATAGGTGAATTGGGTAAGCTAAATTGTCCATAGTATATGTGTAAATGAGAGTGTCTGGGTGTTTCACAGTGATGGGTTGCAGCTGGAAGGGCATCTGCTATGTAAAACATATACTGGATAAGTTGGTAGTTCATTCTGCTGTGGCAACTCCTGTTGAGTAAAGAGACTAAGTCGAAAAGAAAATGAATGAATGAATGAATGAATGAATGAGTGAATTTATTTGGGGAAACACACACACACACTGTCTTAAAATACCTAAAAGCTGTGAAGATTGTGTAAAACCAGTTTTTTGTATTTGTTGTAAATCCATACAAAAAAGAATCCTTCTGTGTCAGTTGATATGAACATGGGCATCAATCAATCATGCCGTGAGTCCCGATTCTCCTGTGGTGTTTGATAGATTCAGGCGTGAGACAGAAGCAGGATGGCACCTCTTAGACCCTGCTGTGTTCACTTTACAAGAGCTTCAGAGGATGGTATTCAGGAGTTTAGTAAGTCACAACATTTCACTATATACCCCTGGAAAGCAATCTCACAGTGGGATTTGCTGCAGGGAGACACCAATAGCTTCATTATTATTCAATGACAGAGTCCTGCTCTATTAATAGCCTTGCAGACTTGATCCGCAGATTAACTCTCTTTGACCGTGAAGCTGTGACTCATAGACACTTCCAGAAAAAGGTACAAAAGCTGTCGCTGGGCCAGTGCACTTTTAAAATATACTTAATTCTATCATTGAGGTACTAATATGTACCTTTAAGGTGATGAAGGGGGTTTAAAAAAAACTACCAACCTATTTTCTGTTCCTTTTTTTCTGAAAGTGTATTCTTGGAAAAGTATATTCATACAGATGTGGGAGTTCATAGTTAAATTCACAGGCTGTTGTAATAGAAAGTTAGAATTTGAAACTTTGAAAAAAAAAATCTTTTATGCAGTGTAGGTTTCATTTTATGTCATTTTAAGTATGGATTGTAACATCCCCAGCTCGTCACTCATCACCAGCTCCTCAATCACAATCACCGAGACCAGCTTCCAGCCGTGCACCATCACCAGCCTATTAACCTTCACCCATAAAAGCCCCACTCTGCCACTAGCCCTTCGTCGGGTATCACATATGGACACGGTCCCCCTCGTCTACCTTTATCCTAGTCTTGGACACCCTCCTGTGCTCCTCAAGGATCACCTTCATCATAACTCCTATCAGGGAAGTGACTTTCAAGTACTTTGAGATATACCTATCCTGAGCGGATCCCTAACCCTAGCCTTCGTCCAAGTTAATGCCTTCTTCTTGTGACATTCTAGAGACAGTTAATAAACACTGCTTTTTGTATGTCTGACTCTTCTCGTCCTTCTGAACGTGACATGGATGTCTCATAAAATCTTTTTTTAAATATCATTAAATATACTGTTACCATTATGGATGTGCCAGTAAGCTTATATGTACTCCAAATTCCAATGGAAGTAATTCCTTTGCAGATTAATAAAACCCCAGACTGATACTATATTTTCTTAATGAGCTTTTAGGTTATACCTATGAATTTTACTGTAGGGCAGTTCTGCAGTACTGTATTTTAAAGTTGCATTGTGAAAATTACTGTATATTTTACAGTAATGATACATAATACTGTAAATACAAATACAGCCAGATAAATTGTGCTGTGTATATATATATATTGATTTACAGTAAGTTACTGGTGAACTGAACTGTTATATGAACTGAATTTTACTGTACAATAGATGTACAGTATCTTACTGTGTTTTGAAGTTGCATTGCAAAAATAATTGTTACAGTAATGATATACAATACTGTAAAAACAAGAAAGTAAATGTATACAGTAATTTTGCTGTAACTGATTTACAGTGAGTTACTAGCAAACTGCTGCCAGTAAGTTACTGTAAATTCTGTAGGAAATGTTTAACAGTGTAGTATCATATTTAGTCAAGTATACTATGGTGCGAACTACACAGCTCTGTAAAAAAATTCTTCTAACTTTGTTATTTATTGTTGTAGTATTATTATTATTATTATTTTACAACATAATCTAAATTTAGTTTTCTCTTATAGTACTAATAGTTCAGTTTAGTGAAGATTTAGGCCTATAGTAAAACTGATACTGTATATATAAAGTAGATTAGTCTACAGTCTATACTGATAAGTATTACTACAAAAGCCAAATCTCAGTTTAAAAGCATATTTGTGTTTCTGGGAGACTTGTTAGGAACAGTTAAATAGTCACCTTAGAATTATAAGGTTCTATCGGACATGTTTGTCAAAATTGAGTTATTGACGATTTCTTATTAATTGACAACTTACTTACATTATGGGATGGAATGCAAAAAGTTTGAAGCTCAATATCTCAAAATCATTCAGAACGCAGATAGAACCTTATAATTCCAAGGTGACAATGTTAAAGGAGGCATATTAAGTCTCTTTTCATAAGATGTATGAATTCCTGTGTGTGTGTGTGTGTGTGTGTGTGTGTGTGTGTGTGTGCGTGCAATTGAGTCTCTGTGTGTATTTATGTATGGCTTTAAATTAAAATGAGCTGCTGCTTTCCAGAAGAGGGTGGAGCCTTTACATTATTCTGACAGAAACAGCAAAACCAGCAAATCTCACATATGGAAAAAAAATGTCATAAATGACCTGTAGAATATTGCATTTTCAAACCATAAAGATGCAATTTGGTAAAGCAAAGGAAACGCTTACCACTACGGTCACACTTTATTTTGACGTCCGTTTGTTAAATTTAAGTTGCATTGCATCTACATACCAACTCATTCTCATTAGATTATAAGTAGACTGTTCGGTTGGGGTTAGGATTAGTGTAAGTTGACATGTACTTGCAAAGTTTCTATTAGTCTGTTAAATGTCCGTTGAAGGACTGGTAAATGTCTGTATCAACAGATATTAAGCAGACAGTCTACTAATACTCAAATAGACCATCAAAATAAAGTGTTACCACCACTTACACTGAATTTTGAATTTATGTAGCTGAAGTGGAGTAAAATAGTTTCAGCTTTGACTAGAATGTTACTGCTCAAATAAACATTTTAATACAATTCTCTTTATCTTGTTAAGCGAGAGAGAGAGAGAGATCTTATATAGTATATTATAAATGTACATTTGTTTCAATTTGTGTCATGTTTTTAAATTGAGATTTAGCTATTACTTGAAAGCTGAGTAAATATACTAACACTGGTGGACTTACTAACCTTGTTAGCCTGATTGTTCTCACCTGTCTCTTGTTTTCTTTGTTCTCTATATATTGTGCTGTGTGTTTTCATTTCTTTGCTGGTTTACTTCATGTGAACTAGTATTTAAGTCTTGCATTGTTGCCTGTTCCTCTAGTTCGCTTGTCTATTTGTTGTTTTGTTTGTAGCTGCATCTTTCTTTTCTTTATTCCGAGTGTTTTCTCTTTATTTTTATTTTCTAATCTTTGGCTAGCTTTAACCTTCGCAACTGATTTTGTTCCATCTTTCTGTCAGTCCCAGTCTTGTATTGGTTGTCTTTGATTTCTTTAATTTCTCTCTTTGTTAATGATTATATAATTACAAAAGTCTTTATTTCTCAGTTTTCTGTTGTATCTCTTTGTTCTTTTTACTGAAGCCAGTCTAGTTTTATTTGTAACTTGGATTTATGTTCGATTTCTTATTTTCTTTTAGATTTAGATAGCTTTGTTATCTTATCTGGATAATTATTTCTGCATGTTTGCTGTCTTTTTTTTGTCTTTTGAGTGTCTCTCACTGTTCCGGTCCTGTCCCGTGTCCCAAGTTTATGTTGCTACTGTACAGTAGCTCCTACTGTATATCAAGCACTGATTCTGTCCACTGCTGCACTTACTCCTGGGTGCCCTCTGGTTCAGGCACTTTCTCATCCCTTCTTGACTGGCTTCACTGTGTGTGATTGCCCCTACATTTTGGATCTTGTAGCTCTTTTGTCAGTCTACTTGTACATCGTCCTGTCAATAAACGCATTCTTCTGTTCATTTGTTCATTGCTTTAACTGGATTCTCTTTCCTGCAACCAATCTCACAGAACTAAGTATGAACAATATTTATACATTTAATAATGCTAAATCAACATTTACAAATGTTTAGTAGAATCTAAATTTATGTTTGTTAACGTTAGTTAATGCACCGTGAGTTAACTTTAACAATGAACAATTTTTTCGTGAATTAATGACATGAACAAATACTAGAATAAATGTGCTGTTCATTGTGTGTTAATTCATACTGTACGTTAACTAACATTACCATCAACTAACATTGTAAAGAGTTTTTCACATAGTTTTTTCCAAGAAACAACTCTTTATCCTGAATTGCAGGAGAAGATAAAGTTTTATATTTTTTGCTAAAAATATTAAATATGTTGCTGGAACATACAGTTCAAATACAGTTCATGCTTGAGAAAACTTGAATACTGCCGCGTGACTTAATTGGAAGTGGCAAACAGAGCTGCACACATTTGTGCTAATGGATTTGGAACAGCACTTAGATTACTAAAGTAAAGATTTGTGCCTGTAATAGCGCTAATAATAGTCCATGACAAGCACCTTTTAGAAGGAGATAATGACAGAGGAGTGTACATAGAGAGTTTCTGTCTATATACATTTTACAATAATGATTTTTGGTCCCACTTTACAGTATATTAGGTATTTAACCATGACGCACTGCATGTAGGTTTTAGATACAATGTTTTTATTGTATTCATGTTACTGTATAGTCAGTCAGTATAGCAAAACACTTTTCTGCTTTTGAGGTGGGATACAACATCTTTACGAATAGGAAGTTAATACATTTAAATTCTAATGATTTCTGATTTCTCCATTTTTTTTTATGAAGCAAAAGCGAAATCTCATTTTTGTTGAAAGGAGATATCTTTTTCCAGTGCACTTTTAGTCTTTGTATTTTGATGTTCAATGTAGTTCAATGATTGTTGCAGGGGTGCAACTCTGCTCCTGGAGATCTACCTTCCTGCAGAGTTCAGCTACAACCAAGATCACACACACCTGAACCAATTAATTAGGACCTGAACAGCACTTGATAATTACAGGCAGGTGTGTTTGATATGGGTTGCAACTGAAATCTGCAGGAAGGTAGATCACCAGGAACAGGGTTGGTCACCGCTGTTGTAATATACACTTTTGTGCACTAAAACATTACATGATGCAGTAATGAACATCACATTATGCAATAAAATATCATTCAAATACTAGTTTGAATTCATTAAACTATAGATGATTACTAGGCCCACACAAAATTTGTGAACATTTTTTGCTATCTCTGTGGAGTATTTTGTTAAAAATCTGCATATTTATGCAGAATGATTTTGGGAGTATCATAACTAAAACTTTAACATATGAAATAAAAAGTAATACCTTTTTAACTTTTATTTAATGTTTACAATGTGACTTCAATTAGGTACACTTTATTTGATAAACAAAGCAAGCCGCTCATATAAAATCTTTACTAAAAAACAGAAAATTGTACTTTACAAACTGTATTGTAAATAAATCATATGAATATTTTCACATTAGTCAATATTATTACTGAAATTAATTTGAAAACTGAATAAATATACATTTACACCAGTAAATAAACAAAATCAATGATGGGCTAAAATCTGCGGAAATCTGTGAAATTCTGCGCACACAGATTCCGTGTGGCCCTATTGATTACCTACATCGCAATGCTATTTTACATACATCATAGTGCTGCTTGTGTGATATTGCTCATATGTACAGATGTGGCCACTGAGAATGCGAGAATTTTTTCACACATAGTGCTGAAATCTGTCATGCGCAGTAACGTGCTGTGCTGCAGCAGCTAAGGCAGCCTTTTCATTTAAAAAAACAACAAAAACTTTTTTGTGCTTTATGCAATATCCACCTGGTGACACAAACAACAAGTGCTTTTCCATTGTCAGGCCAGTGCGTGTGAATGAACACATCAAACAACCTGCCCAGGGGTGTGTTTCTTTATTTTGGACATAATGAAAACATATTTGTATTCAAATATGAAAAATAGGCTAAGCTATACTGAAATCATTTAAAGAATTACAAATTATTGCATTTTTATTGAATAAATTACAACACATTAAATAAATAAACCAATATAAAACAAACAAAAGCTATAACAATTTAGGTATATACAGTATAATATAAATCAATTTAACCGTTTTAAGAGATTTTAGAAAGGCGTATCTGAAAAAAAATACAGTGATAAGAGATATCCAGATAAGAGTATTTGGATATAATGAAATTAATCAAAGCATGCAAACAGAGCATATTTTTGAAAGCAAACCATCAGAAAATTACAAAATTGGAATCAGAAGATCAGAAAATCAAAAATGAATATGGTGATTCTATTACCTATAAGGTTAAATAACTGAACATAAACATAGAAGGTTGAGAAAAAATGCTTGTTTTTGAAAGAAATTTCAGATGGCATTTAGAGTTTTTTTGCACCTCTCTCTCTATATATATATAGAAAATATATAAAGAAAAAGGGTCACACTTTACAGTAAGGTTCATCAGTTAATGTGAATTAATGCATTTACTAACATGAACAAACAATGAACAATACATTTACTATAGTATTTGTTCATGTTAGTTAACATTAGTTAATGAAAATACAGTTGTTCAATGTTGGTTCATGTTAACTCACGGTGCATTAAGTAATGTTAACAAGCATGGACTTGGATGTTAATAATGCCTTAGTAAATGTTCAATTATGATTAATAAATGCTGTACAAGTGTTGTTCATAATTAGTTTATGTTAGTAAGTGCATTATCTAATGAACCTTATTGTAAAGTGTTACCAGAATATTTTTTTAATCAATTTAATGCTTCCCTGCTGAATGAATATATTGATTTATTTATAGACTGGCTACATACAGTAGAGTATATAGTCCCTTTTTGTTTCATTCCACTTTTAAAAACCTCTTGTGGTCCACAAAAAAATCTGACTAAGATGCAGAACACAGTAATTTCACAGTAATTTTTTTTTGATCTCCCACCTCTTCTGTGCTTTTTGTTGCTTTGAGTGTCCAGCAACTTCAGGAATGTTTTCTTTTAAAATATTTCTTGTTCTTTTCCTTCAGTATCTGTCTTTATTGGACAAAAAATAAAAAAAAAATTTAAAAAAATAAATTCAACAATAGCGTACATATGCAACAATGGTATAAATAGTATATTGTATAAATAATATACTTGCTACATTTTAAAATGTCTCTTTATTTGCCTTGTCTGTCTTCTTTTGATTCTATTTTCAATTTTGCTGAATGGCCAAATATCCTCTACTTTTTCTCTTTCAAGAGTTTGCACTTAGATATGCTTAACTATGATAGCAGGTTTGGCATGCTGTCCCGGGAGAGCTCGGAGATAGATGAGCCCAAGGTTCCCGCCTGGTCAATGAGCGTTAGGAGGGATACGAGATCAGGTGTTTCTCGAGTGCCCCCCATTAGTACCATGACTAATGTGAGGTTTTGTTTGTTTCAGTATGAAAAATTAAGTGCTTGTGACTGTTGCATGTTTTTTAGACTGTGGGAGGAAACCGGAGGACCTGGGGAAAACCCACACAAACACGGGGAGTACATGCAAAACTCCACGCAGGGAGTGCCGGCTGACTAAAAAGACTTAAGCCTGAATATGGCACTCTTGCTGCGAGGCAGCGGCGCTAGCCGCTGAACCGTTGTGTTGCCCGATAATGTAAGAGATAGAAGGATAGAGGGTGGATGGGATGACGTTTAGCCCGGATATTTAAGGTAGTTTTGAAATGGTCTGATAGGCTAGCTAATGATTAGCGATAGAGATCAGCTGAAGTTGATCATATCACGTGCTCCTCTCGAAATTAGGTTGTGAAACTGCACTTACCTTTTTTTTTTTTTTTTTTTTTTTTTTTGAAACATGGTTCAACCACAGCACTGGGGTACAACAAGTTTTTTGTAGCTGCATTACACTTTGTTAGTAAACAATGCCATGCAAACAGAAGATCAGAACATGCTCTTTCATTTGCGGGTGGTGTTGAAGAGTTGCAGTTGGTGGATTAGACTATCGTGGGGAGGTTAGAAAATTCACATGGAAAATTCTAAATAAAACCATAGCAGGCTGTTAATTAAAGAGGTGCTTGTTACATTGATGTTTCTTATACAGGGTGAATCCAATATTTGTGTATTGAAAGACTATTTGTTACTCATAATACCTATTACCTATAATACCTAGCACTTGTTGTACTGGGCCCCTAGACCAGCAAACCAACTAACCTAAAATCCACTAATGGTGTTTTCAAAACCAATTATAAGAGAAAGTCCATCTCAGCCACTTAGTTTTACCTTTGCCCTTTAATTTAACATTGCTTTTTGCAAATATGCTTATCCAGACATCAAAGCACAACACTGTACAGGGGTGCGTTTCCGAAAACCATAGTTTGCCAACTAAGGTCGCAAGTTCCGTCGTTACAAACATAGCTCATTAATTTGAAATTTCCCAAACCATTGTGTCAACTAACATTCGCAAACTGCGTCGCAAACTTCTGCACTTGCAACTACATCTCTGGAGCTGTAGTTAGAAACATAGTTCTTGGCTGTGAACTATTCCCCGTTATGCCCCAATACCCCATTTGTTTAAAACATTCTAACATTTTAACTTGAGTGATAAAAATAAATAAATAAATAAAGTCATCGCTCTTAAGTGTAATTTGCTTTTAAAGTATTTTTAAAGTTCAGTTTTAGCAATCTTCATGTTTACAATTGCGCTCTCTTCGCAGTGCACTTTGAAAAATTTATGTCATTTTGAACACAGCCGAGCAGAATTTGTTACGTCTCCAAGGCAAGTATACTTTTTAAAGGCATTGCTCCTAAGCTTGTGAAAACAAACAACAACAAAAAAAACATAGCATACGTTAATACGTTTATTTTATAGTAGGTTATTTGTTAAGAAATGTAGCCTACTGTATATGACATGGGCCTGTTGGTTTGAACATTTCTGCATGTGTCAAATTGTAAAAGTAAAAAATAAATAAATAAATAAACAACATATTACTGTTACTATCATTATTATTATTAAATTAGGATTTCTTTCATTTTCTAATAAATAATAAATATAAAATTTAATTTCTTATTAAATAGCCTCATTTATTATTACAACATGTGTCTCATAGCTTTTGTAAGTGATTATTTATGTTTTAGAATAGAATATTTAATGTTCTCAATAATATTTGTAAAGGAAACAGAGGCCCTGCGTGTGCCGTTTACTTATACTGTAGTTCAGTTAATATAGAAAGCGAGCGCATGTTTTTACCAAAACTAATATTGGATTTTTTTTAAATACGTTTGCGAATAAAACAATATAATTTGCAGAAAGAAATGAAGGGGTTCTTCTCTACAGAAGTACTTACTCTGCCCCGTTTAGAGCATCATTGTGGGCGTTTAACATTATAACTAATGTGGTTTAAATGATGAATATGCTACAGAGAAACTACAGGTTTTGGGAAACACTTGTCACTACAGTACATAGTTCTTTTCCCAAACAATGCATCGTACTATGATAGTTCAGCCACGAGTTACGTTGTTGTTTGGGAAACGCACCCCAGGTCAGCAAACTAATCGCATACATAATAAAGTTTGTTCTGGTGTATTTATTTGGTTTTGTGCAAAGAACTGCATAAAATAATCCTACATGTGTCAGAAATATACACCTGTAAATATCATTAGTGTGAAAAGGAAGAAAAGTTGTTGGTGTCAAACTGCCACGAAGCATTCATTTTAACCAGCAACTGCAGTTAAACATATGTTAAAGTAAGTTTTTCCAGTTTCATAAAAAAGTAGCCTAAAGCACATATTTCCACAATGTTTATATATTTGCATAATGTAAATTAATATGGTGCTTGATATCCCTTTATTAACTAATGAACTAATATTTCTTTCATATTTGATATGTTGTCATTCAAGGACAACAAACACTTAACACTCAAATACACGTCATTAAACATTAAACACAACATATTATACACATACAGACATCACCCTATTGGATGGACACTACTGTATAACTGCAGGTTAACTATGCTAATATACTGTCCACCCTATACACAACTCTTTATCCTTTGTGATTTTGACTGTAATGTAATGATGTAATGAACCTTTAGCGAAGCATCTTTGGAACAATAATTGTCAAAAATGCTATACAAATAACTTAAACTAATATTGTTGCTTAATATTTAAGCATATGTTCTGTAGGTACTATTATTACAAAAAAAATACACTGTACAATTAGAGTACTTACTAAAACATTACTACCAAAAACAGTATTTGCTTATTTAATCATCAGATCTTAATGTGTCTGATCCTGTTATAGGGGCTGTGAACACATTTCAGATGCTATTACAAACACGGACAGCTGGATCCACATCGAGAGCGACACACACAGAGTCTATTATCAGTTCAAGCACTCCTGTTTACTTCTGTCATGATGTGTCTGTGAAACGCAAATCACAATTATTGAGCTGCAATGATGGACAATGTTATTTCGCCCAGGATCCATCCGCTTTTAGTTGGAATAGACATTTATTAGAGGCAATCTAGCCATGTCTAAACTAATGAAATTATCTCAAGGTTATGGGGAAGCTTTTTTTCTGCCTGTCTAATGCATTTGAGCCTTTATCCAAACAATAATGTCCAATACAATCTCAGTGTTTGCTGTGCATGAACTGCATTAGTGATTCCTGTTGGAATTAATGTTTGTTAAAGCTGGTATGTAAGACAAATGTTCAGAGAATCGTCATTTCTAAGTTCAGTTATATTTAGGAACTCTTGTGTGGCTGTAATCCTCTTAGAACACAACCGAATACTGAGCTAAAATACAGAACGTGTGAAATTATGATAACCTTGTCAACAATAATGAATAATGAAGGTTTTGTGATGTGTGATGCTCTTAAAATAAACTACAGCCTGAGATGATAAACAAGAGTTGCTGTACTGAATGTCAGCATGGCTGATTCAGAGACAATTACAGTTTTCATTTTGATAAACATAATGAAGCTGGGTTATTTTGGGCTTTCTTTTACTTGAATGTTAACTAAAAAAGGTTTAAAACTTTTAAATAAATTTTTAACTTTTTACAGTTTCATGTAGCTTACCTTGCAGTATAACAAAAAATAAAATTTTAATAGATTTTTTTTAAATGAATTAAAAAATATTAGCAAAACATAGATATCAATGCTTATAGTAAACTGTTCATTAAATAGCCTGATCATTAAAATTAACATTAAAACAATTTTAAATTAAAACTTTAAGACAACATTTTTCAATTTTGTGTAGTTCAATTTAAAGTACTACTAATAAAATCTGAACAAGCTCTTTAAAACTAAAAAGGGGCATTAAAGTGGTGGTCCACTACGACATCACATTTTAAACTTTAGTTGCTGTGTAATGTAGCTGTGTGAACATAAACAACATCTCTGAATGTAAGACGCTCAAAGTTCAATGCAAAGGGAGACATTGCAAACAATAAATCCGGTGTTGAGATAATGCGCCGCCCTCACTACTTTGTCGCCATAGGCAGCCGCCTAGGTCACCGCTATGGACGCGCTAGCCCTGCCCGCACTCACCAAGCGCATATACTCCACGCAGTGAAGGGGCGTGGCCAGAGGCACTGTTGTGTTGTAATGTAGCAGAGAAAGTTAAAATGGTGTCTAAACGCTACAAGCTAAAAGCTTGTTCTGTTTCTGTATTTGGGCACAAAAAGAGAGAAGTGCTAACAATTTAATTTTAATTATGTTCCTGAGAATTATAAAAATATATGACTAGCATTTGACAAAGGAGAACTTCCAGAATCTCTCCCAGTTCAGTGCTGGATTCGGCTAAAAATTTCTCCAAACGATGAAGCTGTGGATTGTGAGTCACAACCTGTAAGTGTTTTATTTGTTAAAATTGATCTATGACATGCATCGTTTGAGGTTCACCTGTGTGCTCTTCATGTGCAATTCTTTCTGATTTGGGCACAAACTGATATGGCTAACAGCTACTCTGTCTGACAGTTACAAAGCGTTGTGATCCGCGAAACACAGCACTTTGTGTTAGCTGATCAATTAGAGCCCCTTGAGAGAGGACCTTTGAGAGGAACTAGGAAATATGTCGTTTTCATGTTAGCTGAGTAGCTGTATATAATCAAAATAAGATATATGAAAAAAAATTCCTGATTTTCTACAAAAGAAGCATGATTGCTTTACATCTTATAAACACAACCAAGCCTTAAAAAAAACACTGTGGACCGCCCCTTCAAAAACTAAAAACTAATAAATATGACAAAAAAATAAAATAATGAAAGCTTTAGTATAAACATGAATTTAAAATATCACCAAAAATACACTGTATGTCAGTGTATATTGTGATTAGTATTTCATGTGCTGGTCTCTGTTAGGATTCAAGTAAGCAAATATTTAAGAGGCTAAGATCCTTTTAGCGATTTCTAAAATATTTTATACTTTATAAATGATTAATTTTAACACTAATGGATGTAGTGTGTAGCTTTTATTTTTCTTATGTAACAATATCGAAAGACATGGCCACATTTCAGTTACAATGCCAGATTTATCAGCTCAAATCGTAAAGAATAAATCTTCACACACAAGGTTATTAAACCCCTCAAATCAAAGTTAGATACTGACAACAGACGTGTCAGTGTGCAGTATTTGAAGAGTTGCATTCATTTTTGTCCAAGATATTATTTTGATAATGGCAGCACCTTTACCATTCAACCTAAAGCAGAACCACTCTGTAAATTTTATTAGGTCACCCCAAAGACTTTACACTGTCAATTTCTTAAAATATGATAATTTATTAAAGTAGTGTTGCTACTAAGAAGGAAGAAGTTCCATTGATTGTTCCTAAAAAGAAGGTGGCACCGTGGCCCAGTGGTTAGCACTGTCACCACACAGCAAGAAGGTCGCTGGCTGGGCCAGTTGGCATTACTGTGTGGAGTTTGGATGTTCTCCCTGTGATTGCATGGGTTTCCTCTGGGTGCTTCAGTTTCCCCCACAGTCCAAATATCATGAGGAACAAATTAAATAATCTTTGCTGTATTGTTTGCAATGAAATAGAAGTCAATTTAAAAGTAGAAGTCATTACTTTCCTTTTTTTTATTTGCGTTTTCCATAGTGTGCCAACTTTTTCTGATTTGAGGTTGTACGAATATCATGTTTGTGTATTAGCATGTAAAAGGAGAATCTTCTTTGCTGTTGTACCACTAAATAGATATTAAACTATAGTTAGATGTGTGTGTGCGTGTGCGTGTGTGCGTGTGTGTGTGTTTGTGTGAATTAGTGTATACGGGTGTTTCCCAAAACTGGGTTGCATCTGGAAGGGCATCCGCTGTCTAAAACATATGCTGGAATAGTTGCCGGTTCTTTCCACTGGGGTGACATCTGAAATAAAGACTAAGCTGAAGGAAAATGAAAGAATGTTCTTATAAATTCATTGTCCTCATGAAAATGCAGCATTAGTGTTGCTATATTAGTAGATCATTGAGTCGTTGTTGTGTAACAAATATGAGTTTGACTTTGATTTCATTGACCACCCATACTGATAAAATGTGTACACCGAATGACTGAAAATGATGTTTCAAACTTGGCATGGGAAAAACAATAGGATAGGGACTAATCCATCTAAAAAATCTCTTATAAAGTCCACACACCAGTCAGAAACTGTTTTCAGCAGTGAGATTCTCTGTTATTGTCAAATTCTCTACATTATGTCATTTTGTTTGTCTTGTTTATTTATTTATTTTTTTCTGATAAAACTACACTTGTTTACTCAACTTTGGCTCACCCTAGTGGCCCACTATTACAGAAGATAATTATAGACCAGCTATAAAGTCAAGGCACTGTCAAGGCATTCGTGCAATTGAAGGTTATATGGAAGTTCTGTGAACTTTCAAGTCAGGCAGGATGCAATGATGTGACACTAATGGACATTTTCTGGCATGGCTTATGTGACATGTTGAATTACTTGATGTCTAAGAGTGATGTTCTGGGGATGCCAACTGAATGTATGGTTGCTGTGCAGTTCATCACTGACTGTGGAAATTGCAGAGAGGGAGCTCTGCAATTTAATGATACCTGTCAGAGTCTCTCTGTGTCCTGGTCAGCACAGACAGCCATGAAGGACATACATGGCAGCTTAGTTACAGGCACAGTCACTATCCACAAACTTCATACGCTCCATGTCATTTACAGAGGTGTTTACTCTTTTATAGCTGAAAAGGTTGTCCAGGATTCGTCTCCACCACAAGCCCCTCATCTATGGTATTATTCTTATCCGTCATGAACTTCTGACCCGAGTCGTCTTCTGCTTGTCCTGTTCTGGCAGCTCCGGCATCATGGTCATTTCTTTTGACAGCTTTCCCATTTCAGTTCACTAGCATGGCCAGCTGATCCCCTATGGGGTTCACCATGGCTTCACAGCCCATGTTCTTGCCCACTGCTCTACGCTCCATGGGCTCATCTACTGCTACACAGTCCATGTTCTCGTTCACTGCTCCAAGGTCTGAGGGCTTGGCCTCTGCTCCATGTTTAGTGCCCTATACATCCCTCTGGTTCTCCTTTGCTCCACCACAACCCTAGACTTATTTTTGTTTGACAGGAGCAGAGGAGGGACATTTTTAAAGTTTCTTTCTCTCATTGGCTGGTGTGGTCAGATATGTCTATATATTTAAGCTGACTTACACCCTCTCGAGTTTGGCTTGGTATTGCTTTCTTGTTTATTGTGTAAACTGCTGGTAAGTGTGTTTAATCCAGTTTTCGTCAGCTCTGTATCTTGTTTTTGGGAATTTTTTATAAAAACTAAACTTGGGTACTGCACATCACCTCAACTCAGTGAAACAAAACAGATGAAAAACTTTAGGAAAATATTAAAAGTAATTCTAAATCTTAACTAAAACATTACATTTGGAGCGAACTAAAGCTGTCAGCCTCTGCAGAGATTGCCTTGTGTGAAAAATTTTGAGATATTTGTAGAAAGCTGATACAGAAATCATGCCTTACATGTGCTGATACACTTTTATGCAGCCATCATGCTATAGTTTTTGTCATTGTCTAAAAATAATAGTCACTAATTTTCCGGCTGAATGTGGAGGAAAATCTGACATCTAGTGGCGGTAGTGAAAATTTTTAATACTTGTTGAACTGTGACATCTAGTGGTTTATCAAGATATCAAACAGCAGACAGCTGTCTTTGCTATGCTAACAAAAACGTTTAACCAGTTAAGGGTGATGAGTTTAGTTAGCTTTTTAGCCTAGCCACCATTCTGTGAAAAAAAAACAAGACAAATACCGATAGAGTTTTATTAGTTATAATAAGACTTGGATTGATTTTAATGAAACTTCAATCGTCCTTGTGTGTGTACTGGTAATTGTTTGCCTTTTATTGGTGGCGTCATGTTATCAAAAAACAAGCTCCAAAACACTAGCAACCATTTAAATTTAGCTTACTGTTTTTAATGGTAAACATTTAGTGGTTTCTGATGCATTAGTGGAAAAAGCATTAGAACTTCTGTGATTATTATTCAGTCATTCATTCATTTTATTTTTGGCTTAGTCCCTTTATTAATTGGGGGTCGCTACAGCGAAATGAACAACCAACTTATCCAGCATATGTTTTACGCAGCAAATGCTCTTCCAGCTGTAACCCAACACTGGAAAACACCCATACACACTTTTTCACGCACATACACTACAGGCAATTTAGTTTGTTCAATTCACCTACTGTACAGTGCATGTCTTTGGACTGTGGGGGAAACCGAAGCACCCAGAGGAAACCCATGCCAACATGGGGAGAACATGCAAATTCCACACAAAAATGCCAACTGACCCAATCAGTGCTCGAATCAGTGACCTTCTTGCTGTGTGGTGATCGTGCTACCCACTGCGCCACCGTGACGCCATGATTATTATTCAAAATTCAATTTCATTCCACCTTTTTCCCACTGGTCAGGCTAAAGTGTTCTAAAGTGTTGGATTTTGCTGAACTGGACAATGAGTGAATCAGACTATTTTTCTACCAATAAGAAACTTGTTATTTCATAATCTGTTGCAAAGGTAAATTGAGTACAGTTTGTTGGACTTTGGAATTCACCAATACAAACGCTGATTTATGTAATTCAGAAAGAGATTTTGAAATCATGAATGGATTGCCAGTGTTCAAAGGTGTAGTTGGTTCAGTTTTTCTGTGATTTGTTGATGACAGCCTTATCTTCAGTAGCCTACTGAGTTTTCTGTGAGATTACTAGACTTACACATGGTCTAGTGGGCAGCAGCACTCATGATCTAATAATTCTGTCACGAGATATTTGTGTACATGTGGGATTAGACCAGTTAAAGGTTCTCTCCACATATTTCAGCAGCTCATTGAAGACTATTGGAGATGGCGTCTGAGAAAAAGGACACCGGTGAAGTTTTGAAGGATCAGGTAATGTTTCATAGTGAGACAGTTGAGACAGTTGGCGTCCTCTTGCTGACGGCTCAGTTTTTCTTTTTGAAGGTTGTTGTCCTTCACTTTTTAATATGAATGCACCTGATCTTTCTTGAGTGTCAGTGTTGTTTATCAGCATGTCCACAACTTGTTCTAGTCTATTTTAAAGGTAGATTACACAAGTATGACAAAGTTTGGACTGTTTAGTTTTTTTATGTACTTTTGATGTACTTTTTTATACATTTTACTCTTCTAATTTTTTTTTTTTTTGAGTAGTTAATTCTTATTTTACTTATGGATATTCTATTAAATTAATGGTAAAAATCAATATGAATGTGTTTTTCTTTACAGAATGTATTTCTTCGAATCCTCAATATTCGATCCATCAATGCTGCTCTGGAATCTATTGAGAAGACATATATCAGTACAAAGCAGTCTCATCCCATTATAAGCTCTGTTTGTGGCCTGTCCGAGAAAGGACTTAGTGGGGCTGGAAACCTGGCTGTGTGGAGCATGAAACCTGCCCTCCATGTGCTACAGCCCCAGCGTGAGTCTCAGTTTTTTTCTTCACATAATAATACCCATTATTATTACATTAATGTATCTGTCTGTGAATGAATAACATCAGCAGTCTCAAACTCCTAGTCATATTAATTTGGTAAATATAAATATTGTAAAAAGTTTTTGGCAAACAAGCCATTTGACTTAGCCATTTTAGTGTCTTTGTTTGAAATGTCATGTTATTTTAAAGATCCATAAAAGCCTAAATTATTATTTTGATGATACTTGATGACTAAAAAATAAACAAATAAAGCACTTTAATAATATGTAAATGTATACTACTACTGTTACTACTATAATATAAGTAATAATCTCAAGAATATTTATTTTGTAGGCTTTCTTAAATTAAAAGATGTTGGAAACCAGTGCAATGTTAAAACAAGTACAAGAATTAGCAGGTAAAATGTTCAGTAAAGTATTATTCATAAAGTATTTGTGTTTTCAGCACAATCAGCAGGCAAATGTGCTCAAACTTATGCAAAGGAAAATACACTGCAATTAATTTATTAGTTTGCCAATTAATCTGTTAATAGAATAAAGGTAGAACACAGCAAAATAATTAGCTAACTTTTTTTTTTTTTGTAAGTGTTTTAGTGATATTCTGCTAATTAGAAAATGTGTAGAGATTTTAATGAGCTGTTTTGGTCTTCAAACGGTGATATTGACGCTTCAGTGGGGGAGTTTCTGTCTAGACACAGCGTGACACATGAATTATTTCTGACATGTAGTAATACTGAGCTTCTGAGAAGTCAATGGTAAATCTAAAACTTTTGTAAACAGTTTATTGCACTGAATGCCTGAATGACTCGACAAGTCTAATAGCATTTAATTGTGATAACAGTAGAAGATCATTTATTTAGATAATTAGGTTTTTTATGCACATCGAATTAGAGATTTGGGATTTTTTTTTTCTTTTTTTGCAGTTTATTTTAATGAAAACATCAAAAATACACTTAACAAGCATTTCCTTTTTTTTACCACTTTATCAGTTTGTGTCAGTAGATTTTAATTATGATAAATATCTTTAAAGGCCGTTTTTTTCTTTCCCCTGCACCGAGTCATTAATCTCCACTTCAGCAACACTTAATTTCCCCTTTGAGTTGTATATAGTTAAAAAGCTAGTACTAAATACTAATTGGTTCATTTTTAAATAAATAATGCCTCATTTGAGTATTTAAACATAACATTTTAGAAAACCTGTATTGCAAAAAAGCTTCATTCATTCATTCATTTTCTTTGTGGTTTAGTCCCTTTATTAATCTGGGGTCGCCACAGCAGAATGAACTGCCAACTTATCAGCAAATGTTTTATGCAGCGTATGCACTTCCAGGTTACAATTCTTAATAAAGTCTGTCACCAGGGGAAGTTTTGGTATTTTAAAAAGTATTTAATGAAAATACTAATCAAAAAGTCAAGTACTGTTCACTTACAATGTTTAAGTTGCTGTTTTGCAAGTGTTCCTTTCTAAAAGTCTTCCTGCGTTATCAAACATTAATAACTGTGTGTACACTCTGTCTTTTTTCTTCTTGAGATTTTGTAGAAATATATTGAATTTAATTAAAATTTATAGTTGAGACATGTAGTGCAATTGACATTAGTTTGCCATTGCAAAACTGAACTCTGGGGTCAGTGTTTGGGATTATATGACTAATTGGGCAACAATGTTAAATATTTGAGTATTTCAAGGACCCACTTGAGTATTACAAAAGACTAATCTGCCGAGTGACCTTATTACATTTTACTAAAGCTTTGACTTGCCTGTGTAGATTTCATTTTTGTAATGAGCTAATGCTTGGACATCATGTCGTCTGGTGCTGGATAATCGCTT
Source organism: Danio albolineatus (assembly GCA_903798035.1). NCBI lineage: Eukaryota > Metazoa > Chordata > Actinopteri > Cypriniformes > Danionidae > Danio > Danio albolineatus. Next base: position 4,917,214 of record CAIGQQ010033930.1, on the reverse strand, counting down.
TTTCAGTATGTACTCCAAAACCATCATTATGAAAATCTATATTTTACAGAGAGTAAACTGAATTACATCTTTCTGTTGTTTTAATTTTAATAATGATGTACATACATAGTATATTTTACAGTAAGGATAATAGGACTGTTTTACAGCATTGATAATAGTAAGACATATTTCCTGAGCACCAAATCAGAATGACTTCTAGATCTGTCTATCTGCCACTAGCAAAGGATAAAAATAGCATAGGTTTGCAGTATGCTAAAAGATGTTAGCAACATGTTTCACAGTGTTTTAAAATATCTGTTAAATCGTGCTGCCGATGTGAAGCATGTTACAAACATGTTAAAATCAAATCATGATTACATTTCAGCATAAGATATGTTTGGAACCCATTAAAATGTTTTCGCCATAAGCTTTAGCATTATAATAAAATGTTAATTCGTGCAAGAAATGTGGTAGTCTGTGGCAAAACAGTGTTAAATGTGTAAATAAAAATCCTGCATGTTAATGAATGATCTAACTTTTAAAAAAATGTATCACTGTTTTTATCACATTTTTGTAAATTACACAGTATTTAACTAATATAAACTGAACTTTACTGTAGGACATGTATGCAGTATGTTACTGTATTTTAAAGTAGCATTGTGAAAATGACTGTATATTTTACAGTAAATATATACAATATCGTAAATACATACAACAAGGTAAATAGTCCTAAAAATTTACAACAAATAGTATGTTTCCTGTTACTGATTTACAGTAAGTTAGTGGTGAATTGAGCTCTAAAATGAACTGAATTTTTCTGTAGGACAGTTATGCAGTATCTTACTGTATTGTGAAGCTGTATTGCAAAAATGACGATTTTTCACACAAATTATAAACAATACCCTATACAGCAATGGTGCTGTAAATGTAAATAAAGTACTTTTGCTGTGATTGATTTACAGTAAGTTACTAGCGAACTGTTGTAAGTTACTGTAAATCCTGCAAGAAATTGTTAACAGTGATGGTTTAATTGGGTCAATAGCATGAGATGCTATCAATGGCTAAATCATGCTGACAATGTTAAAACATCATCATGCTAAGTCATGTAAACCCCATGTTAATTCATGTTAGTAAAATACTAAGGTGTGTAAGGAAGATGTTAGCAAAATGCTAACACAAACAAACAAATAATGAAAACAAGTACACAATGTATTACAACGTATTAAAACATGCTAGCAATGTTAGCAAAAAGAAAACATATGTTTGTTCAAATTCAACAGTAAACACAACAATATTTATTTTATTTTATTGTTGTTATGTTTTGATAAATTTGAAATCAGCCTTGGGGAGCATATAAATCTGTTCAACAATGGATTTAGAAATTAAAGGTCAGCCTCATTAATCTCGGTTTAGTTATTAAGGCTTAGTGTTAACCAGGTGATTATTAATCACCTGGTTCTAAATGGCCTGTCTCTAAAAGTGAGACACGTCCCTGTCTCACGGTTGCTACGCCCCTGCCTGCAAGTTATAAAACATTAACTTGTCTCACATATTTGTATAACAATATTCATAGTTGTAGCAGCAAACTCACTGGCCTGCAAAGGACTGGACCGACTGGAGGAGAAGGTACCAGCTTTGCAATCTCCACCTGCCGAGGTAAAATGATTTGGATGTTTAAATCTGTTTCTCTCTAAGTTGTTATATGGATTTTCCTTTACTGTAGGCGGACATTAAGTTAAAATGTGGGTGGTTTGTTTGCTTCCTCCACAACAGCTGGCAGCGAACATAAAGGGGCTAATGTCTTCAACCAAGGATGGCATCACCTGCCCAATCAAACACAGCTCTAAAGTTGTACTGGACAAGGTTTCTTCAAGGTATCAGCAGAGTAAGAACACTCTGAGTGGCAGCATACAAAACATCCTGAACAGCAAGCTTGTCTGCTTGGCTGAGCAGAGAGCCAGCAGGACTCTAAGTCTGACAGAGAATCTCATCGACTGCATCCTTCCTGGAACTTTAGACAAGACAGGTATTTTAATTATGTTGTTGTTATTCTGACCTTTTTAGTCCTACAATACATAGCCACATGGTATATGATTGGGGAAATTCATATGAAGTATATTCACGTATGGCTGAATGATTGTGCTTTTAAAGCTGGGCACTAGATGTCACTGAAACTTCATTGTTGAAGTATTAAATTTCCATAACCTCTTTGATAAAATTGCAAGTGATCACTATAATATTAGAAGCTCATGTCCACCATATAATTAAAAAACCCAAATCTAAGTCAAAATATGGGATGAACATAATTCAAAAATAAAAATAGTGATAATATACGTATATAACATTGTAAATCATTAGAATAAAATGAAATACTGTACATGTCAACACTGTCGTAAATGAAGCTTTGATTTCCAATACTGAAGTATGGATAATGGCACTGAAGTGGGGTGGTCTGTAAATTTAAATGAAGTACATACATTTTATTATTTTTAGATTCCAACTTGACATGCCGGTAATGTCTGCCCTGGCTGCTAGACATAACCCAAGAGGTTCTATTTTTATGAGTGGTGACTCTCTACAGAGTGAGTAGTGATTGAGGAGTTTGCATTTGTGCGACCTCTGTGAGGCAGAGGAAATATGCACTTAATGAGAGTAGAGACAGCCTGTGGAGAACTGTGAATTGTGAGAGCCCACATGGAAAGAACTTATAAACATATATGTTTTAATTTAGGTTTTGTTATAAGTTTTTGATATATGTGACATATATAAAATTGGCCGTTTTCCTATATTATATGTACATATATGGGTGCATATATGCACATATATGTTCACCTATATGTTAGTCAATCAAATAATCAAATGGTACAAGAAATAAATATAGTATAAGAACAAAAATAAGGCAAAAAAACAACAATAAAGGAACAAAAAATAATAATAAAAAAAATGACAAACCATTTTTTATACATTTCCTTCTTTCCACTATTTTCATACAAGAAAGAACTGACCACCCCCCAGAATGGGGTCTGGGGGTTCCTGGCTGAGGTGAGAACTATCCCTTTTTTCCTTTCAGCAGTACAGGCTGACTTCTGCAGTCCCGGCTCCATCACCAGATAGGTCAGGGCTCTCGGGAACCACCTTGTCACTTTAGGTTATTCTGCAGCTCGGGTTCAGATCTTTGCTGAAGCGGAGTTTGCAGCTTCTGCACTGGTTTGGCGGGGTGCTGAGGGGGCATAGGCTTCTAGTGACTAAGTGTGCAAAATTAAATACTTCAGGGAGCTTCATCACTTAAAAAAGACCCCTGAGCCTTGAAAAAATATTATGAACTCATCTACAGCTGTACTAAATATACCTTTTGGTTACAGCGGTGAATCAAGAAACAGCAGCATATCAGCATCCTTAAATTCAGTAAGGTTGAGCCAGAGATGATATTCGAGAACAACTACCCATTGGCTTATCACTTGGGCCATTGCCTTTTCACTTGGAGACCCAGGTCTGTGGAAGCATGGCAATCATGTTACACAGTAAGATCTCAGTTGCCATAATGTCAGACTGAATGTCAATAAGGATACACCAAATATGGACATGCGAGAAAAGTCTCCTGGAGATTGACGTCATCCATCTGTGACTCATTCATTATCCAATGTTTTGAAATGACACCTCATGGCATGCTTCAATAATTGGCTATTGGTTCTTGATTTGACATTCATGTTTGCTAAAGTCACACGCGGCATTCACTGCGGAATGTGAGCCAAGTAAAAGCTGATGTTTTGGGCCAGAGCTGGGCCAGAGAAATTATGCTATGTGGGTAGGTTAAATTTAGTTGCAACATTCAGGAAAGAATACATTAATAATTTAAATAATTAAATCTTGATGGTTTTCTGGATTAAAATGAGGGCATTAGAGGATGCAGACAGGAAGATGGAAATGACTGTGTATTGCAATATTTGTTTACTCGAAAAAATATTTTAAAGGATTTTAAATGTGGGTCTAGATAGGCCAAACGTACGTGGCCCACAGATCAATTTTGAACATCTGGGCCAAATACTACATTTGACATCTGGCCCATGTCTTGTCTGCCATTTTGAAGACAGTGCCACTTTTGCCAAACCTGGGCCTTGTTTGGCCCACATGCTGTATGCCATTGCCGGATGAATGCTAGCTTTATGCCAAATCTAGGCCAGAATGCTTTGCTACGTGGGTAAGGACTCCTTCTGTTAACTTCATCACTACCTGCCTCATTGTATGTCTTCTGTCCTGGAATTCTTGCTCAGCTTCCTCAATCTTCTCATCTCCAAAATAAACAGACAGTAGGATATGAACTAGTGGATATTATTGACTGTGTCTTTCAGTTATACCTGTACTTAAAGGTTGCATTATCTGGTCTTAAAAATTTACTGCTGTTTTTGATTGTTTGCCGTATTTATTTATCCTTCATAAAGCTACATTTACAGCTACAGCCATATTGTAATGACTATGTACTATACTGTACTGTACTGTACTGTTGTGGTTAAAGTCTGCCATGAGCACAGTTTGATTGAGTAAGTGTTGATCCATTGGAAGAACTAGAGTAGCCTTGTTTCTTCTCGGCTGTCTGTTTATTGTAATTTTTCATCTTTAAACATGTATTGTGTGTCTGTTCCGCTACGGAGATGTGTCCTCCAGCACGTATTCACATTCATGGCCTGAAATTGCATCATTTATTAAGAGGATGTTTTAAAGAGGGTGATTCATCACAGCATTATTCAGTATCTTTTCCTCCGAGACACATACTGCATACTTTTATTATTTGATGGAGCTAAACTCTTTAGGCTTTGAACTTTGCCTCTTTTGATCTGATCCCTAGAGTTTGTATTTGATGTCTGTTAAGAGAACAATACTCTCTTAAGATAAAAGTATTAAAGAACGTTTATTTATAGATAGAAAGAACATTAAGGTTTAACACAAAGGATGGACTTGCTGATTAGTTTGTCTAACTAACGAATCCCATTTCCACCATGACAAAAAACATAATGGTTTTGTAAACCAAAAAGATTACACACATACAAATTCATTCATTTTCTTTTCAGCTTAGTCCCTTTATTAATCTGGGGTCGCCACAGCGGATTGAACTGCCAACTTATCCAGCACATGTTATACGCAGCGGATGCCCTTGCAGCTGCAACTCATCAATGGGAAACAACACATACAAATCACAAAACATAACTTTAATTATATTTAATAATTGTTAGTTTTATCAAAGTTGATATTTAGCCACACTATGTTAGTGTTTCATTTTTACGAGGTGGGTCGTTAGCCCAATGCTCGACCCCCAACCTGGAGGACCAGGACATACACACATACAGTACACTATGGACAATTTACAGTAGCTTAGCCAATTCACTTATAACAGATGTCTTTGGACTTTTGGGGGAAACATGGAGCACCCGGAGAATACCCACACGAACATAGTGAGAACATGTATACTCCATACAGAAGTGCCAACTGACCCAGCTGGGGCTCGAACCTGCGACCTTATTACTGTGAGGCGACATTGCTACCCACTGTGTCATCATGCTCCACCAAAGTAATACTTTTACAATAACAAATCAAAAATGCTATACTGTATGTTGCAGTGTAAATTTTGTGATGCTGTTTGAGCCTTGGCTGGGTCAGTTAGCATTTCTGTGTGGAGTTTGCATGTTCTCCCCGTGTTTATGTCGGTTTCCTCCTGGTGCTCTGGTTTCCCCCACAGGTCCAAAGATGTGCTATAGGTTAATTGGGTATGCTAAAATTGTCCATTTTGTATGTGTATGAATGAGTGTGTATGGGTGTTTCCCATTGATGGGTTGCAGCTGGAAGGGCATCCTCTGTGTAAAACATATGCTGAATAAGTTGGCGGTCTGCTCCACTGTGGTGACCCCAGATTAATAAAAGGACTAAGCTGAAAAGAATTTTTTTTTTTACCTTTTTATATTTACCTTTAAATGATTACATTGTAACTATGATTTTATGTTTTATTTATGTTTTACTTAGATTTTATCTCAGTTAACTTTATTTTAATTTGAGAGATGAAAATGGATTTAGTTGTTATTTACTACAGTATCATCGTTCATTCATTCATTTTCCTTTGGCTTATTCTCTTTATTTATCAGAGGTCGCCAGAGTGGAATGAACCACCAGCTTATGCAACGTTTTACACAGCGAATGCCCTTACAGCTGCAACCCATTACTGGGAAATATCCAAACACTCTCACATTCACACTCGTACACTATGGCCAATTTAGTTTATTCAATTCACCTACAGTATAGCGCATGTCATTGGACTGTGGGGGAAATCGGATCACCCGTGGAAACCCATGCCAACACGGGGAGAACATGCAAACTCCACACAGAAATGCCAACTGGCCTAGCTGGGACTTGAACCAGTGATCTTCTTGCTGTGAGGTGACACTACAGTATTATAAAATATATTATTATACTATAACATATTATGCTATTATAATATGTTATACTATCAATATAATTACTGTTTGCCAATTTCTTTAGGTGACTTTTGCACCCTTCTGCTCAGAGGCAATGATTCGCCCATTTATCAGAAAGAAGCCTCTTTTTGTCTTATCTTTTGTTTATCCCTGAGTGTAAAAGTGGGTTGAACTGCTAATTCTTTCCTCACGTGTCCTTAAAGAAGCAACATGTTGCTGGTTATTTCTATCCCGATACAATGAGAGCATTTTTTTCATGCTTGTATCTTTCACTGGCCACGTTTATTGGTACATTCAGCAGACAAAATCTGTTTAGTGTGTGTTTTGTCTGGCTTGGTAAATTGAATTGGAATGCATTTAAGGTAGGATATCGAGCGAGAAACCCTGAGATCGGTGGACATGTGCCTCTTTATTACATTGGCTGCTGTTTGTTCTGTTTATACAGCAAGAGGAAGTGCTTCCTGAGGAACTTCTCTTTTTAACCCTTACTCATTCACATCATCCCTAAATCTGCCCTGAAGAGAAAGCAAAGAAACTCTCTTCACTTTCGCCAGCTTGGTGTTTTTGTCATTTCCTTGCCTGGAGGAATTCATGACAGTAGTGGGCCATGCTGTCACAGCAAAACCTGTGCAAAAAGAAAACAAAAAAGCATGGTCTTAGTATTATTGTTGCTTAAAAAATAGATTTGTAATATATATTTATTATTAACCTCACCAAAGCTGCATTGGTGAAAATACATCAAAAACATATTTCACACGTCAAAGTTTTTTATCTAAAAATATTTTAACGTTATATTTATACTCGTGGTTTGAAAGCTGAATTTTAAATATCATTACTCTAGATGATGTTATCACATGGTGATCATTTTGTGAAATGCTAAGAATCCCTTTTAGTCCAGTTAATATATATCCTTGCTGAATAAAAGTACTGTAAAATTGGGGATCCATAGTATAACAATTGTGGCATGATCAGTTTGGCATTACATAAATGAATTACTTTCAAAAATGTATTCAAATAGAAAATACCTATTGCAAATTGTAATATACAATTATATTATATATATAATAGTAATAATAATTACAATATTATATGTTTTAATATATTTTGTATATAAAATAATGCAACCTTGGTGAGCAAAATATGTTCTTAACTATAAAAAGTTGCAGTTATTTGTTTTCACAAAGCATGAGTTATTAGGATTTAGGATTTCTATTTAAATTGCTGTAAGAGATCACAAAATACAACCATTTCTCTTTTTGTCCCTCACAATCATTATTATAATTATTTCAGCAGAAAATGATAGGAATATGGGAGAGCAACAGGAGCCTAATGTTGGAGCTTCTGACCCCATGCCAATCTTCAGCAGGCTTGGAGCTCTGGCCAGCACCATCTGCAGACGTGCCTTTGAAAAGACATCTGCACAGCTCCAGCACTCCACACACCAGGGTCACACACTGGTCAAGCGGATACCTGGCCTGAACCCTCTGGTAAGCAGCAAACACTATACAGCTTTGTTAGTTTGTCTTTGCTTTGTTGTGCATCTCACTTGTTTTGGAAAGCACAATTTTGCATGCCTCTTGCTTCATTAGTACTCTTATTACACCAAATTACTATGTATCTACACCCTGCCAATTATAACAGTCCAATAACTACTGAGCACATGAGCCAGAATATGTATTCACTCCCTAATGGACTATTGCGATGTTGTAACATGGCCAGTTGTAAACAGGGTTTTGAGAATGATTTTTGAGGACGATTTGAATTAAATTATTACAGAAAAAAATTATATGAATAGAAAACTGGGATTTTAAAGCTGTAGTGTGTAAATTCTTGTGTTCAAAACTACAACCCTAGTCCAGTACATAACTATAAGCTGTAGTACTTTTTATAATTCACACAGTTGTAGGTTTTTGTAAGAAATATGAATAGGCGCTTTTCACCTTTACATAATTACATGTATATATATTTAAAATCATTACATCATTACATGTATTTCTTTATATATTTACGTCTGTATACATACAGTAGAAGTCCCACCTAGCTAATATGACATGTAAGCAGCTACAGGTTGTGGATCATGTATAGCCTTTTCTCACAGCAGCTGCAAAAAATAATGCAAAAGTGAAGTGAGTATTCACTTCAATTGTCAATTATGGTCACCCATACTCAAAATTGGTCCTCTGCATTTGACACACCAACTGAGAAGAGGGGGCACACACACCCGGAGCACACATTGCTTCCAGCACAGGGGAGCAATTAGAGGCTAGGTGCCTTGCTCAAGGGCACCTCAGTTGGTGTCGAAGGCAGGAGACTGTCCAGTACATCCACTCCTGCTGGAACTGGGATTCCAACTTCCTAACCATTAGGGCACAACTGCCCCAGGGTGAAAATAAAAATCACCAGATTCTTCCATAATCAAAAGATTTTGGACTGTAGAGTGGCTATATCATATTTAGAAGTCATGACAATCGATATTAGACTGTACAGATATTAATACTGAATACAAATGGACTGCTACATGTAACATGTCCTCAATGTTTAAATTATATTCATACAGTTTATGTGCACATTTTTTATCTTTTTAAAGGTTGAATTTACTACGAGTACTATGAGGACCATGGGAGGGATAATAGTGGGATTCCCAAGCTCA
>CAIGQQ010033930.1:4893925-4907724 GCA_903798035.1 Danio albolineatus | reverse complement strand
TATATATATATATACTTTTTGTGCTTGTTTTGTTTATTTTGCTTTTACTAAGTAGTAACAATGATAGGCAATGAAATTTAAACTCTTATTTACAATACTAGCAGGAAGCCATTTTCTGGTAAAATCAAATCTTATCACTATTAACAAATGAACAATTATGAAAATGATGCATTATTTGTTGTCTTGCATAATCATTTTAGCACACTCTCTTCAAGACCCATTGCACATACAGCAGACCAATATTTTCTGGTATTTTCTGTTGCAGAGTAATGGGCTGGTCAGTGGATTAGGCCAGCGGTTACTGAAAGTCTATGGATCTGTGGTGGCTAATATAAAGAAAACCCCTCGAACAAGCTTCAAGCTGGCTAAAGATGGAGCGAACATTGTCCTGGGTTCCTTGAGCACAGTCAAAGAGAAAACACTCCACAAGCTTTCTTATTATGGGCTGGTGAGTGAGTCAGTCATTTGATTTAGGCCCTCACGTGCTTTGATGCATCTGGAATCTAATGCACGTGGGCTCTTCACATGTGAAAGCATACAGACACAACCACACACACAGACACACACACCGCAGCCTCATCACCGCTCCTGCTGTGATGACACACTTCAGCAGGGGAAGATTTTTCCTTCATAGGTTCTGTCTAGACTAGAGAGCATCATTGGATTATTTTAATAAATGGTGACCTTCCTTCACAGCTGTTTAAGATCACTTTAATATTGAAACTTCAATTAAGAAAAAGGTTAATTTAGGCTGTTTCTACAAGAGAAAAGCAGTGCTGTAGACTGAGTGCTGTGCATTATATATCATTACAGCTCCTTGGGTAGTTTTTTTTTTCCACATCACAAGTTACTTCTCCATAAACTAAAGTTATGCAGGCTGTTCCGGTCCAATAAGAGAAAAGATTCATTCGTAAGAATCAAGTGCTTGTGTTTCGAGTCGTTCATTCAGCAAATAACAGCACCATTGATTGACAGGTATTCGTATTCGGCATTTGTGATTGACACAAAAGTATTCATCTCAATCACTTCTCTAGTTTTCAGGAAAGGATGAAATTGTATATTTCTTAGCCTTACTTGGTACTTGCTGTCCCATACCAACACATTTTCACCATGTTACATTTTAATCACCTATGTTTGAATGTTCCTGTGAGGCCTGTCGGAAAACATTGAGGACAAACTGCCGTAAGGGTTAGTTGCTTAATTGGGGTACAACACAGGTGTCAATCAAACTGACAAACACTTAAAAAAAATTACTTTGAGGTACCTATTTTATGTAAAACAGTAGCACTGTACCAATTACAGCAACACTAAACTACTGTAATACAGTTATATAAATACATTAATAATAATTTCCATGTTAACATCTGTTATTGTAACACTATCATGATGTACAGCAATTTTACAGTAATGTGGCATGAAATAAAGAAAAAAAATGGATGTTTGTTGACAGTAGTTACTGTTTATTCTTCTACAATATATACTTTGCAGTTTTTGTTTTACTTTACAGAGAAGAAAAGCATGTTACAAATATAGTGGTGTTAAAAAGTGTAGTTAACTAAAATTCCCATTGGCTTCTTAACCCACTTAAGAAGGATACGTGTACACATATATATTCTGTCAGGCATCTGCGATAAAAGAAAATATATTTTGTTTCTTACAAAGCATCAGGCTACATGTACACATATGTACAAAGTTTTACAAATTAATTTCAATTTAGTTCATCTAAATTTGCATTAAATATTGACTAACATACTACAGTTCAGATTATAATTGCGTTATTATTATAATTTGTGTACTTTGGTATGATTGTCAACACATCAAAGTGCACTTGAATACATACATGACAAAACTATTTAAAATGTGCTTTAGAGTAAAACTTACATTTTTGACATTATTAGAAAATGTACTTTTAAAAGTGTACTTAAGTGTTTCATACAGTCATGACAGTGGAGATTTTTACATTTTAGTGTATTTATACTTTATTAATAATATTTTTTAAGTAAAGTTAGTTTTACTACTGATTGTTTATTTAATCTGATTTTAATCTGGTTTATTTAATGTTAATAATATCTATTAAATATTTCAGATTAAAAAATAAATTTCAGATTTATTTTCCTTCCTTGTCTTACTTTTTAGTGGAAATATTTTGACCTCAAGCTCATTGCCAAAAGTCAGCCACATTATTTCAGAAGCTGAATGACTCTGACAGAGTTTAAAATCACTCAAGTCATGGAGGCTTCCTGTATTCCTCTCAACAGCCCATTAGTATTATTACACTCAATGTGAATATAGATTTTCTTCCAAGGACCAAAATCTTTAGTAGAAAAATTAAAGTTATGCAATATATTATTAATTTGTTTTTCTCACTCTGTGAGCCTTTGCTGCCAGCAATTTTGGAATGAGTTTCCACTCAAAGCCATACTGTATACATTTTCAAAACATTACAGTATATCCTTTATCTTTTATGTAGTTATGCAAAACAAAAAGTAGCTTTACCTGTGCATATTATAACACATTATACTCCCACTTTATTTTAAGGCTCAATTCTCACTATTAACAAACAATTAACTGTGATTTTTGCCTAAATGAATTCTTCATTCACTGCTTATTTATTGTTAGTAGAGTATACTGTAGTTATGGTTAAATATTGGGTTAGGAAACATTCATAATAAGCCTGCTTATAATCACCTAGTTAAAATCCACGCACACAATAGCACACAATTTATTTTTTTCTTTATTTTATTAATAAGTGAACAATTAATTCATGCAAATTAATCCACTGAAAAAAGTTTGTTTTTATTACATGTAGAACATTTTAGGCACATATTAACCTTTCCCAGAGGCGACAGCTGTCCTGACATGGGTGCAATGTCTCTTTTTGTGATGTTTCCAGGCTGTGTGGACGTTTAATTCCATTGTGTTCTATAAAAATCTTCATTACCTCAGTACATAGACACTAGTCCCAACACAGTACTGCTTAACAAAGCATACATACAGCAACCATAGTTGCAGTAGAAATATTAACAATAATTATAACAATAATAATGATAATAATAAATAATTGTAATAATAAATAATTATATTAATAAATAATTTTAATAAATATAATAATAATAATACTTACTTTTTTTTTAAAAGTATTATAAAATAATTTTAAAAGCAGGCACTCAAAGCACTGAAAACTATGCAAACAATACAATAAAATAATACAAAAGTCAGCAAGTAGAACCGAATAAAAAAAAGTACATGTTTAAATGAACTTTAAAATGATCATAAATGTGAACTTCCATGAGTTAAAGAGGCAGAGAATTCCAGAGCATAGGAATAAAAATCTCTATCGTTCATATATCTGAGACGTGAATGATACAGTAAGTGAATGCAATTGAAATTCATTAAATACATTTTTAATCTAATTGCATTGTAATGTTTATTGTCAAAGAGGCAGGTTTCATTTTCTGTGAGTAAATAGGGCACTGATGGAGCAGTACAAGCACGTGTGTAGACATGTTCTCCAGGCATTTTTAAAGTGTTGTGTGAAGAGCAGATGAGGATCTGATCAAAAACAAAAGAGGTGGAGCTCGTCTGTATAATAGATCTGAGTGTTTTAGCAGGCAGATGAGAAGTTCTGTTCCCTACTGTACTGTGATATTTTTCAAGACACTAGTATTCAGCTTAAAGTAACATTTAAAAACTTAACTAGGTTAATCAGGTTAACTAGGCAGGTTAGGGTAATTAGGCAAGTTATTGTATAATGATGGTTTGCTCTGTAGACAATCAGAAAAAAAAATTAGCTTAAAGGGGCTAATAATTTTGACCTTAAAATTGTTGTTGTTTTTTTTTAATAAAAACTGCTTTTATTCTAGCTGAAATCAAACAAATAAGATTTTCTTGAGAAGAAAGAATATTATCAAGCATACTGTGAAAATTTCCTGTCTCTGTAAAACATCATTTGGGAAATATGTAAAAAAAGGGGAAAAAATGCAAAGAGGGGCTAATCATTTTGACCATATATATGAAGACGGTCCTATATTATTAGCCCCTTAATATTTTTTCTGATTAAACATAAGTTTTCTAGTACACATAATAACCTAACTAAGTCTTTATATTGCACTTTAAGCTGATTACTAGTATTTTGTCAAATAAGTACTGTCATACAGACAAAAGAAATGAGTTATTAGAGATTAATTTTTAAAACTATAGTTTAAAATGCATTGAAAAAAGCAATGCTTGGGAAATATTTTTAAAATAATAAATTTACAGGAGGGCTAATAATATTTACTTCAATTAATTTCATAAAAAAATAGACTTATTGAGAAGAAGATACTTGAATAGATGTGTGTATTGACCCTTTACTTTTTTCTCGAATAAATAATTAAACTCCATAATATAGTGAATTTCATGACATCTGATGTCTTGTCGAAGCCTTTAGAAAGTATGTTATAATGTTGTTTGTGATGTGGACAACTGCGTTCAGTAGGCCTCATCCATGAAACATTAAATTCAGTAAAAACAGTAAATTCAAAGTAATTTGTGCAGAAAACAGGCCTTCCAAAAACTCTTCTGGATTCACAAATACATCATGACACTTTATCAGATTAGATATCAAATTGGCAGTGACTATTTCTTCATTCTGAATAATATAACTCAACATAAAAAATCTGTAACAAGTAATATTAACTTTTCTGTTGTTGTTCCGTCATTTTACAAGTATATACAAACACTGTCATGAATCAGAGATTTTATGTCTAAACCACTTTACGAACATATTACACAAACATTTGTTTTTATTCATTGTAATTACACAAAAATGAATGCACTAGTCCCATCGAAATGAACGCCCGTTATTTTTCATCTAGCATCGATTCTATCACTTCACTGATGTTCACAAATCCTCTCCTTTCCTCATGGAACAGCAAAGGGGTCAGTTTGTATACTTAAAATCTCACCAGAATAATGTCGCTGGTACTTTTCCTAGTTTTTTACTATTATCGTAATTCGGACATTCTACTTTTATGTACTGTTTTCACCTACTAACTACGGTATTATGAAAGTTTGAGATTTGGAATGCAGCCTATGTTTAAAAGTATGTTTGGGAACCAGATGAGCAAGTGCTTCAAATAGAACAGAGATATTGGACAACTGTAGTGTTTGTTTTATTCCTGAAATCATTTTTACCATTTAAACATGGGTCCATTTAAACTCTGAATTTTCACACATTCCAGACCCCCACAAAGGATACACTTGTGAAAGTCATTAAACGATTGCCAGAGTGTTCTCTTAGTCTTAGTGTTATTTAATATTTCAAATTCCACAGAGCACAGTGTGACAGTCTCATATTGACTTATATATTTTACTTGTAGACTTTAATATCTGACTCTCTGTGGTGTTTGGATTATTTTAATCAGAATGTTTTTGCTTTTATAAATGGCTTTTTATCAATAATTTTTTTGTACACCCAGTCAGTTGGTGACATGTAGGTAATGACAATGGCAGACAACCACACACATCTGAGAAGTCAGCTGATATGGAGTCGTTAGAATAGATTCATTCAGGGCTATACGGTGCATTTGTTGGATGTTTTTTTGGGTGGCTTGAAAAATATGGCCAGATGTATTCAGGAAAGTAGAGTGTATGAGTGACATTTTGGCTCTGTCTAACTTCCCAACTGCCTAACCATAAATCTAGTTCACGCTACATTTCTTCAACATATTTTCAGAAGTGCATGCTTTCTTTTAAACACCCATTGCAATGGGTTCATGAATGACATTTTCACCAATTCATTATGTCATTGGGTGAGACACATTCTGTAGCAAGAACACATTAATATATCTCTAAAATTAAGGTCTTCTGTTTGCTTCTTGAAGACATTTTTGCGTGATTTGATTTGACAAGCTTATCAAAGTAATAAATCTGCAGCTTGTTATGGGCAAGATTTTTCTTAGATATGATTTGGTTGTTCTTACTGCAAGAATGTGTGTCCTGTTTACTTAAAGAACTGTCATGAGGCAACTGTATAAATAAGTTCTTGCTTTTGCTGTAAGGATAAAAATAAACTCAAATCTGATCAAGCTCATGCTTGAGAGACTATGGCCAAATTCATTGAATTAACTCTAAAATTCTCATTCTGTTTTGAGCCTCATTTTCTAGATGCCTTGTGTAACTTACTGTATACACAAATGAAGCTTATTGTTAAAGCTTAAATTTTACAGTTAACAAAATTACTTTCAAATTTCTGTTCTAACAACTTAAGACTTTGAAATTTTTAAAAAAGAGGCTTTTTTATATTTTGACATGATATATTGTGCAATAATGTCTATCGTCTTTTTTTATATATTTTTTCATATTTATTCTGTGTTGTCACTTGTCACTTTATGTACACTGGAAGCTTCTGTAGCCAAAACAAATTCCTTGTGTGTGTGAAGCACACTTGGCAATTAAACTGATTCTGATTCTGATTCTGATAAGGAATATTTATAGCAATAAATCTTTACAATAACAGAAAAAGATCTGACTGTTCATTACACACTTTGTGCACCATTATTTATATGACCGCACAGACAATGGGCTTGGTGTATATCTGGTGCAATGTACTGCGCCACGTTGTTTAAATTGCAAATGCATTTGAGACCATTTGTGCACCCATGTGTGTGCTGGTCTAAAAAAGTAGGTCTGTTAAGGTGCATTACTGGCGCGTTGCTACTTTGAGGCAAAATAAATAGACAGCAAACAAACAAATATTGACGTCATTGACCTAAGACCAGCATCAATGCCGCAGTTTTTTGTTTGTTCATTTTATTGTAATTTAAAGAGTGTTTTAATTTAAAGAGACGAAAGTGAAGAGGGGGAGGGCATGTCGCGGAAGAAAGTGAAAGTGAACAGCGGATGGGGGAGGAAGGTGGTTAGAAGGGGGATCAGTAAAATGAGGTGCCAGATGTGTGCCAGGTGTGTTCTGGCACAAATTAAGCCCTGGTGTTAGTTATATGTACCTATAGTGGGTACCGGTACATACAGGGATGCGCAGCAGCACACAAATATCCTATACACACTGATAGATAGATAGATAGATAGATAGATAGATAGATAGATAGACAGACAGACAGACAGACAGACAGACAGACAGACAGACAGACCGACAGACAGACAGACAGACAGACAGACAGACAGACAGTGGGACCACATTAGCCGTACACTTTGCTTATTACACACAGAGATGTGCAACGGCACACAAACATCTTTAAATTAGGGCTGTCAAAATTAGCGCGTTAACGCACGCCGATTAATTTTAAATATTTAACGCGTTAAAAAATATTTACGCATTTAACGCAGTGGCAGTTATTTTTTTTATTTCCTGTTGTGGCCGACGTGTGTTCAGGGCCGGCGCGTCCATAGAGGCGACCTAGGTGGCCGACAATGGCGGCAAAATAGTGAGTGAACCCCCCGGTCCTCACTTTAATCCGCGACACCTACCCCGTTCCTCCCGGTCCTCACGTTCATCCACGAACCGGTCACTTTCTTTTTCACTTTCGGGTTGAGGGCGGCGTGATCACCGTTCGCCTAGAGCACCAGTTCAGCTTGCTTCGGCCCTGCGTGTGTTTAATGAGCAAAGGAATATGGATAAAGGATAATATGGATAATATGGATCCATGTAAATGTACTCAGTGAAAGTGCCAGATGATGTCACAAGCTGTCAAAGACAGCCCATTCCTCTCTAAGTTGATTCCCTCAAATCTTTCATTAAGTTTGACGTGTTTCCCCCCTACACGCAACTTTTGTAAAGCGTCTGCTTCGCGTTGCTGTATCAGAATCCTTGCTTGAGAAATACAGCCATACTTTAAGAACCGTAGTCGTGCGTGGTAATGATTTGAAGGGAGTGCGCTGTACTGTACGCTCTCTCTCTGTCTGTGTGTGTGTGTGCGTGTGTGTGTGTGCGTGCATGCGTGTGTGTTGTCACCCGATAATGTCAACAGACTGGACTGTCTTAGCAACTGGCTAAATCAGGGGTGCCCAACCCTGCTCCTAGAGATCTACCTTTCTGCAGATTTCAGCTACAACCATGATCAAGCACACCTGAACCAATTACTTAGGACCTGAACAGCACTTGATAATTACAGGCCAGTGTGTTTGATATGGGTTGCAACTGAAATCTGCAGGAAGGTAGATCTCCAGCAACAGGGTTGAGCACCCCTGGGCTAAATGTTAAGGAGGACTAAGCAAAATTGTTTCTACTTTATAATTAATGTTTTCAACTCGCAATACCACTTTACAATTGTTTGAATTCAATACTTTATTATTATTATTTTTTGCAATGCCTGTATTTTGGATTTTTTTGTAGTTCACTTAGAATTCAACATGCAAATAATTTTAGTTTATTATTGGCATTAATTGTTTTAAAATTCAAATGGCGCTTACATGCCTGTGTTTTTATTTCTGTAATAAATACGCTTTTCGTAATTAATCATTATTAATCACAAACAAAAGTGTGATTAATTAGTTTTTTTTAAAATAAATTGACAGCCCTACTTTAAATATAAAAGATATACATGTAGCATATTATAATGCTTATAATATATTGCCTCGCTCACTTTTTGCTTAGTCCCTGATTTATCTGGGGTCACCACAATAGGCTGCAGTTTGCCTGATGGCCATCAGTGTCACTAATAGCATGGATTTCTACATAAAACCTCTGACTTTTATATAGTTTCCATCCTAAAATGCAAATGAACTTTATGCGCAAAACTGGATTATTGCATAAAAGACGTGCGAATAAAGCAGCGTTTCCATCCAACGAGTCAAAGTGGACAAAATCGTCACTTCCTGATTAACTGGCGGCAAATATCAACAGTAAAAACGTAATTTGCTGCAGTAGGAGAAGCTGTGTCAATCTTTTTCTTCATTTAATAAATGACTTGTGTCTCAGAAGGCAATCCTGACACAGTGAACATGCGGTGGCGTTTGAAGGTTTCAGACGTGGAGCACTGACACTCTTGATTCTGGAGGTCATTAATAATATAATAACACAACTACTTAAACGGTAAGGCGTTTTAGAATGACCAAAACAATATTTCAGTATTTTAGATGTTTTACGATGTGCTCAGCCTACTGGTTTGTCCATTTACACACATTTTTATCATCACATGATCTTTTTTTTAAATGCGCATCCTGGAATTTATGCGGTAAAAGTGTTTCCATTGCTGTTTATGCGCATCTTTTCTTATCGAATAAGAAGTTTATCCTACTCAGTTATGGACATACATTTTTATGCACAATATTAAAATTTATGCGAATAAAAATAGCTGGGTGGAAATGTAGCTAATGAATGATTTTAGCCTGCAAAACTTTCTCACAGTATGGTGAGTGTCTATTCCTTGTCGCAGATCATCAGGATGTAATTAAAGACATTTTTGATCTCCTTCCTTGGTTAATATTGTTACAATATTTATACCAGATGAGAAAAATGATGAATCATTCAAAGTTAATTTTTCTTCTTGCTATATTATTCTTGGATTCCCTGAAAAACAGCAGGCGCGTCTCATTGGAAGACATCCATCCACTATTTAGACAAACCCCACTGCTTGCTTCTGAGAAACATGGTCTGAAATTCAAATTAACCGCAGACTACAAGTACAGACATCCCATGTGTGAAGACTGGACTCCGCACAGAGATGTTGATGATTATACCACAATACCCAGAAAGCAGCTGGAAGATGACGTCTGTGATGTAACAAAAGCCAATGAATGCAACTACATAAATTCAATAACCTACTTATGTAATTTGCCCATGACGTGAATGATTTTTGCTTGAAAGTTCTTTGTAAACACATTTGGAGCATTTTTGGAAAAGGTTATTGCCTTTGTACCTCGTTACACATAATGATGTTTGTAAAATTTTTACTGTGTAGACTGTGAAAGTGAGTCACGTCTCACCAATGATCTTATCACTGTATGGATAGCTGGGTTGTTTTGTCTGAGAGTTTCTTTGTTTTTGTTTTTTTTTTTGCTCACTGGCTTATCAGCAGCAGTGCGAGGGAAAGATATGTTGACTCTTGTGTCTGCGTGTTTCTTAAGGCTCTGCTTAAGTTTAACTGAGTGGAAAATCAGGAGTGGAAGATCTTTGATAGCAGAATTGCTAACAGTGAAGAGCCGAATCCACACGTTTCTTCATGTTTTTAGATTTAGATTAGGTGCTCTTGTCTGGTTACGGAAAACTGCAAAAAAAAAAACGTTCTTCGCCCTTTCTTATTCAATTTCTGTGCCACAACCTTGGCATTCAGGCATTGTTCTGTAATCTGTTGCCAAGTCTGTAATTTTGGTTTGTTTTTGTGTCTTGAGGCTCTGTTCTATTTTTATTTTATTTATTTTTTGTGTATGTGTGCAAGGTCTGTTTTGTTTGTTTTCTAATTTCTGTAGCAGAACCACGCCATTCTGCCCACGTAGCACAGTGCCTAGAATATAATTTTGATTTGTTTCTTCCCATTTTTTTTTCAGAATCTTGTCATTGGCCCTCTGTTATGATCATTTGCTGCTTATTTGTTTATTCATTGTTTTTGTTGCTGCTGCTGTTTTTCTTCCATAATTTTTCCAATCAAGTCCTGTGCTTTTAATATTTCCCTAGTCTTCTTCTCCCTGTGTGTGATTTCTGAGTTTTGTGTGTATTGTTTAGCTTCTTGTGCCAGAAAATTACGAAGAACCTTGTCTTGCTGGTGCTTTAGCACAATTATTTGCAAATTTTGTTTTGTTTTTGCATTTGATTTAGTTTTTCTTGTTTGGTTGGTTGGTTTATTTCTGATTTAGTTTATTGCATTTCTTTTTTTGTGCAAGAACCTTGACATTCAGGCGACATGCACTTGAGTAAACGATGAGTTGATTTCATTTTTGGGTGAACTCTCCATTAAATGAGATGAATCTTAAGCCCTCACTGTAGCTCAGAGATCAGCCACAGTAGAGGAGGCAGTAGAGGTCAGGGAATGTGACAAAGAGTTGTAATTGGCCACAGACTGACACATCCCTCCCTAATTAACCCCTGGCCCGGGACTGTTTGAGATCCCATAAAATAGCTAGACAAAAGAAGTAGACTCCAATAGGTCTGGCACCAAAGTTACTCTGCCCTCCAGCAGCTGGATATCTGTCCACATACAAGGAGATATTGTGTGACTTGTGCCTTTCTGGTGCTGTTTTCAGGGGCTGCTGGTAATTCCACAACTAATAGGTTTACAGTGTTATATTGAAAGAAGCACTGTCAAGTCTTTTAATTGCACAAGCTTGGTTTTATAAAAGTGTTCACTGGAAGCTGTTTAAAGAGTATACCCTGTGCATTAAGACTTGTATGGTTTAATATAACATTCATATGAAATTTACATTGTCACATTTAATTTGGACTATGGGAGCTGCCATTATTTTAGGTGCGTATTGTGTGATATCAAATGCATGCACTTGGCGAGCCACTGGTGTTGCCTGCAGCTATTTTGACACAACGTGGAAAGCAAAATACTGATTTGAAGCCACATTGTGCTGCTTTTGGATTTAATTTTTAATCAAAGAGATGTTGGTCTTAACTTGAAATTTTGATTTTACACAGACTTTAAAAGTCATCACGCATCTTTTCATCCTTTTTTTTTCTCTTCTTGTCAGTAGGGAAACTGCATGAAGACGTATGTTGCTTCTCTTTTTGGGGATGTTTTTTTGAAAATTACAAACAAAAACTGCTCGCTTTGTATTCTCATTTTTGATTAATTGACAATAGAAACAGATACTGTAGGTTACCAGAAGTGATGCAGTTTTTGGTCTCATTGAAAGTATTGGTGGTCATCATACTCCAAAATATGAATAAAACAATGATATTTTAAATGATGTAAAATCAGTTATTTCATTAAGAGACACCATTTACATTATATTAAGGCAGGGGTGCTCAACCCGGTTCCTGGAGAGCCACCCTCCTGCAGATTTCAGTTGCAACCCATATCAAACACACCTGCCTGTAATTATCAAGTGCTGTTCAGGTCCTAATTAATTGGTTCAGGTGTGTTTGATTAGGGTTGCAACTGAAATCTGCAGGAGGGTGGCTCTGCAGGAACAGGGTTGAGCACCCCTGTATTAAGGTATACAGGTCTTGATTCACTTTAAGGTAATTACAGTATACGGTTAAACTACGTAGCTAATACATAATAATCACTTATGCTACTTGATTATCAAGCAATTTGTGTTGTGTTGGAATTTTTAACCAATTCCATGCGTGTTCAATAAAAAAGGTCAGGAGAGGTTTTTCTTCAATGTCAAACATCATAACAATTTATTGTATACAAATGAATAATTCAATTCACAGAATTCTGTTATCCTCGATGCAATGCAAAAGTTACATTCAGGAGGTGTGCAACCAAGTTCATTTTCTGACTCCAACTTTTATAGGCAGCTGATATTAACAGGTGGAGTTTAGTGAAATTCGTCACTTGTCAATCATTCTCCAGTCCTCCATTGGGCACAAACAATCATACTTCCTCTATCTGCAAACTTTTGTGCGCACGTATGCTGACATTGTTATCAGATAAGGCATGCTCTTTAACATTCTGTTTTCACACCTTTAAGAACATCGCATTGTATAGGAAAGCTAAGTGAGACGTGAAAGTTATTTTCATATAATGATGTCGCTCTATCTTTCCAGTCAGTGGCAAGAAACTTCTACTTCTGCAAAAATGCATCATCAGTATGCAAACTTATCAGACTCAACAGAAGATGTTCAGTTAATATTTTACCTTAAGCAATACCAATACAATTGTGTAATGAACAAAAATTATACAAAAAATAATAAAGAATATATTCTTTTTTTCCCAACAGTTGAAAAGATGTTTTTAATTCCAAAATGAACTGTTTTAGAGTTGGAAATTGATGTCATTGCAGGCAGCGCCTCAAAGCCACACCTCATATTACATAATCCACACAGACCAATGGAGATTCAAATGTTTACCACCATAAACAAACTTCTCCAGAAAGTTCACTCTGACAAGCTGATCCCAATTTCTAAATCATTTAATTTTGGCTCGATTTTTTTGAAGATCTTTTTGTTTGTGGCATACTATGACTTTATGACTGATGTATTTGTGTGAATGAACAGTACTTGACTGCCAAATTCCATAATCGCTACCTTTGAGAGCCTTCACATGTGGCAGACTAAAGAATGGCTTTGTTTTCTTTCATAACAGATTCCTAGGCGGCTATCCAAGACAGAAGGAGGTTCCCAACTGGCTAAAAAAGATGGTGCAGAGGAATGTCTGTGTGGCTTCCTGGTGCTGGAGTCTAACATAGGAAACATAATTCACAGTCGCAATGACAACTCTGAGAAAAAACCTCTTAAGGTTACAGAACCTATGGATATTTCGGAGGAGACCCGTCAACTGAAGAAGAAGGTCATGAAGCAGATTCCTTTGCAGCACAGAGTAGTTCTTGGTGGAAGTAATAAGAAAGTCTCCAACCACAGGGCCAGTAGGAAGAAGAGTCTGACAGATAACAGCCAAATCTCTTCCTCTTCACATATTCGCACTGTTCAAAACAGCAGGAGCGCCATTACTTTAGAGTGAGACAGGAGAGGAGAGAGCCAGTTTTCTTCCCGCTGTGAGTGTTTATTTAAAAAGTCATGTCCGGGTTAAGATTGTTATGCGTCCTGTCAGTGGTGTGCATCATCACTTTTACCAGATGTTAAAGTCAACAGTCAGTTACCAACATTTACATTAATTATTTGTGACCAAAGCACCATAAAAACTTTAATAATAATAATAATAATAATAATAATAATAATAATAATAATAATA
>CAIGQQ010033930.1:4866945-4877560 GCA_903798035.1 Danio albolineatus | reverse complement strand
ATTATTATTATTATTATTATTATTATTATTATTATTATTATTATTATAATTACTTTAAGGCACCTCGGTGGCACAGTGGGTAGCACATTCGCCTCACAGCAAGAAGGCCGTTGGTTTGAGCCTCGGCTGGGTCAGTTGGCATTTCTGTGTGGAGTTTGCATGTTCTCCCCGTGGTCATGTGGGTTTCCTACAGTTGCTCTGGTTTTAAGTCCAAAGACATGTGGTATAGGTGAATTAGGTAAGCTAAATTATCCATGATGTGTGTGTGTGTGGTGTTTCCCAGTGATGGGTTGCACCTGGAAAGGAATCCGCTGCGTAAAACATGTGCTGGATAAGTTGGCGGTTCATTCCACTGTAACAACCCTAGATTAATAAAGGGACTAAGCCGAAAAAAAATGAATGTATGAATAGTAATTTTATTTGGCTAGAATGAATTGACAAATTTATCAAAAAAAATTATAAAGTATTTTATTAATGACATAATTTACAATGTTTTTGATCAGTAAATGTACCTCTAAATATATTTAATTAGAAAACTAAGAAAGAATATATGTTAAATTTGCATTTTTATTGGGCTTCTATGCTTAGGATCACTAATTTCAATATAATAGCATGAAAACAGACCATTTCAATTAGTGAATCGTAACCTTTTCATATTTAAATAACTAATCTTACAACATTTTACATTTTACCCCTGATGTGTTTACGTACTTCAAAAGTGAAGATTAAATTGTAAAAAAATATTCATGTTGCAAAACAATTTCACTTTTGAACTTTATATTCCTAAATAATCATACAAAATAAATTTGCACTAAATATAAAAAAACAGCTCAAATAATATGTGTTTCATACATAATTTGCAGCATTTCCCATCATTTTAATACAGCAATTACAGAAAAAATATATACATATTCAAATATATTAACATGTTAAGTAATATAATATTGTTATTAATTTACTAATTAATAATAATAATAATAATAATTATTATTATTATTATTATTATTATTAGTCTATTAAATAGATAACATATCTATCTATTTTTCTGTACTGTATTTTTGATTAGACAGTGCAGCACTGATAAGCATAAGAAGTCAAATGTCAGACTGTAATGAATGCCTCCATTTATAACTTTATTATAGTCTAAAATAATGTATCAACATAAATACCCAGCCAATCAATTGTCTGGAAACACTCAAGTTAATGCTGGCTTATGTGGTCTCATGGTTTTGCTTTAATATGTACAGTACACTATAGCTGAATTTGCCTCGAGGTATTTGGCATATGTGCATCTGAGGGAATGCAGCACATGAATAATTCATCACATAAATATGGTAAGTGCTTTCAAACGGTCCCTAAACGCTCACCAAAGCTACGACAATACACCCGTGCTCTTCACTTTAAATCACTTGTATACAATACTGTGCATGCATGACTGAACCTCTAAAGCACTGCCATTACTTCAGTATTAAGCACTGTAAATTAGATCATGCAAACCCCCCTGTGAGAAGGCCAACCTTTAAAGATGAATATGATTAATGTGTTTGTGTCACCTAGCAGAATTACAAAAATAAATAACAATTTTGAACAACCTTTGGAACTGCCCTTTACCCTTTTACATAAATATAAGAGCTCTAATAGCTTAAACTGTTCTGGAAAGTATTTTTTACAAGGTTTAGAAGTGTGTTTATGGGAGTTTTTGACTATATTGTTTTAAAAGTGCAGTTTTGAGGTAAGGCACTGGTGTTGGACAAGAAGACCTGGCTCTCAGTCTCTGCTCTAATTCATCACCTATCCACAGCTAAATTACACCTGGTGAAGTAACGTTTTGAAGCTCTCTACACACTCTAATAGCTCATCTGAAGGACACATGAAGTTTGGAGGTCTACCAATTGACCCCTGTGCCCTGCTCTGTAATAACACACTATGCACTTATTCACTATGCAGTAAACTGCAGTATACTGCTGCACTCAAAATCGCCTACTACTTGAGCAGGTGCTACATTTGAATTTTAATTTGCCTTATGCCTGTTTGTACTCTAGCTTAATTTGTGTTTAAGTCACGTAATGGAGGTCGGTGGAGTTAGAGAGGAACTGGTTGTGGAAGAGTGGGGATGGCTGAGAAGTGTTCCCGCTGAAGAATCAGTTGTGTTGGTGCTGTTCATTTAACATTTACAAGTACACTCACTGGCCACATTATTAGGTACACCGTACTGCTACCAGGTTAGACTCCTTTTTGGAATTCAGAATTGCCTTAATTTATCATTTCATTTATGATTGTCTTCCAGTTGTAGTACGCATTTTATATACTAGTACTAAATGAATAGGTACAAGTACTTATTAATGAGGTATTTTCCTTCAGCTTAGTGCCTTATTTATCTGGGGTCACCACAGCGGAATGAACCACCAACTATTCCAGCATATGCAGCGGATGGCTTTGCACAACCCAGTAATGGAAAACTATTAGGTACTCATACATATTAAATAGTTTTTATTTTTATTTTTATTTTATTACATATACTATTGTTTATTCATTGCATACTGTACTTATCCATACTTATTAGATCAGAATACACTTTACACCCATACCCCGATACTGTATATGCATTCATAATTAGTACTTACAGATTAGCTACTAGTTGTTTTTCGAAATACGATTATTATTATTTTATATTATTTTACTGGTAAGTTTTGTTTTATTAAACTCTACAGTTCGTCAACTTAAAATTATAAGGTTCTTTTTTTTGTCAAAATTGAGTTTTCTTATTATTCTTATTAAATGACAACTTATTTACATTATGTAATGTTTTTTTAATAAGTTGTTTGCATTTTAAGACTTTTTATTTAAAAAACAAAAAACGGTTTATCTAAAAAGTTGAACTCTAGCTTGGCTCTATAAGGGTCTTTCTGTTAGCCAATCAGCATTTTTTTTAATGCACGCACGAGGACCAATCAGGATCAGCTTTCTTTGTAATTTCGCCGGACTGCTCCATTGACAGCGAGAAAGACCAGAAAGACAAAATCACACAAAATCAGAGTCGACTAAATAATACACCACACAAAATTGAGAAGAAACCTGAAACTGAAAAGATGCGAGTCAATATGATGATTTAGAAGCATTTTTGGACATTGAGATGAAATGTTATATTTTTACATTGTTGAAAAAAGAAACAGTTATTAAAAAAAGTAATATATTAAATTTTAAATATTTTTGTGTATATATAGCCAGTGAAACATTTTTCAGTATTTATTAAACTCCTTTGCTCATTGTCTGATTTCTTTTTAAAGTCTTTAAATTTGATGTGAAGCCTTGAAGGACAAATCCTCAATTTAATTCATAGGGCAAATAATCCAATAAATATAATTCAATATTTCATATAAAGCATAAAATGTAATAAATTAACATATTAATTTGATAAAATTAACATCTGCACTGGACAAAATATTTAGCCCAACCTTGTATGATTAACTTGAACAAAAAAAAACATTCATCCTAAAGAATTAAATAAATGTTATAAAAAACAAAAATGTAACTTTCTTAAGCATCAATATATTTTACAACACCAAATGATATTTTTTGATAGTATTTCTTGAAAAAAATGCTTCAATGAATGATCTGCCAGAAAGAACCTTTTAATTCCTAGTGGAAAATGACTTTTTAGAATTAGAAGGTTCTATTTGCATTTACCGTGGTTTATTTACTCCAATTTGCAAATGTAAGAGAACTTTGATAATTTACATGTAGAGTACATTTAGGGTCTCTGTCATGTTAAGGTGTGAAAGAGAACTGTTAAACACATATTGTTTGCTATATGGAATGCAAAACGTTGAAACTCAATATCTCAAAATCATTCAGAACGCAGATAGAACCTTATAATTCCAAGGTTACGAGTTGTCATTCTAAGTATAGTCATAACATAAGACAAGTAAAAAAGCAATTGATTTATAGAACATGTCATATTTACCTTTTGATATTCCAGTAAAACTCGGTGCAGTGTAAACAGACGTTCATTTTTACCAGTTTAAGCACACATGGATGCTCTATTACATTTAGCGGTGTTGTTCATTATCATGTAAAACAGAAATGACTTCATGCCTTTTAAATTTTCATTAGGTCTCTCTGAGGACACATTTATCCTATTTGAATGGCAGCGTCCCGGATTGTCTCCACAGAGAGACCTGTTTAACATTTATAAATATCTCCAGAATGTCACTGGTTGAATGAGAGCCGAGGCGCTGCCATGACAAAAGGCCGAGTACATGCTTGGCTTGCATTGTTTTAAAAGACAAATGAAATCAAGGAGCCTTTTCCTTCTTTAGAGCTGCACAGGATATGAGCCAATTGGGTGTGTGTGCGAAATGCCAAAAATGCAAACTATCAAAACAAATTTCCAAAACAAGCTACAGTGTATATTGTCTAGAAAACTTTGCTGAGAAAGGGTTATGAACTTTATTGTGAAACGCTTTATGAAATGACATTTTATATTGGCAGGCCGTAATGTACTTAACCGATTGAAGTATACTTATTAAATAAATGTCATGTCAGTCAACTGTAATTACATTTAAAGTACTTGGTTTAATTATCGGTCACACTTTATTTTGATGGTCCATTTGTTGAATTTAAGTTACATTGCAACTAATTCTCATTAGATTATAAGTAGACTGTTAGGTTGGGGTTAGGGGTAGAGTTATGGTAAGTTGACATGTACTTGCCACGTTCCTTATAGTCAGTTAAATGTCTGTTGAATGTCAGTATCAACAGATGTTAAGTAGACAATACTCAAATGGACTATTGAAATAAAGGGTTACCTAATTATAATTACTTACTTTGTTAAGTTTATCCCCAAAAGTAGCCTTAATCTCTTAATCTTAACCATAACTCAATCTTGCTTCTAAATTTAACCTCAAATTTAACGCTAAATGTTTGAATTTTTACAAAGTAAAACTTTGGGATATTATAGCGTCTATTAGATGTGCACTTTAGAATCTCACCAAAACTAGTAGACCTTCTGGGTACTGCTCACATACTGTTTCTCAAATACTATGAATTTGAATATATCACTCGACTCGCATATTATTTTTAACATACTATAATTTCTAAAGTTACAGTATACAGAACATGCATAGTCTTGTAGGCATTTAGTGCTAATAGTTAAAGGCACCCAAACATAAAATTAACACACTCATTCACACACACTTATACACTACGGACAATTTAGTTTATTGAATTTTATACCGCATGTATTTGGACTGTGGGGGAACCCGAAACACCCAGAGGAAACCCACGGCAACACAGGAAGAACATGCAAACGTCACAGAAATGCCAACTGGCCCAGCCATGACTCTTACCAGCAACCTTCTTGCTTTGAGGCGATAGTGCTATCCACTGAGCCACTGTGGCACCTCATTTAGTGCTTAAAGAGTATTAATATTAGGTATTAAATATACATTTTAGTAGGGCTGTGCAATATGGACAAAATAATTATATTGCAATTTTATTTGCGATTTTGGCTGCTGTTTTTGCCTTTTCAAGCAAGCTACATACATTCTAAATGTATTCAGTGCAGAAGAAGTGCATAACAAAACATTTCACAATGAAATAACATAGTATTAGGTTTAAAAAATAAAACTTTAATAAAATTGTCTTTAAAACAGACAACATAAAATAAAGATTAACTAACCTCAACTCTAGTTAAAAACAAACTGTACACAGTAGCACTAACTGCTTGATTAACAAAACTGTAATAAATAGTCTTAAAAACAGACACCACGAAGAAATAAAAATGAACTAACCTCAATTTCAGTCATAACAATAAATAAAAACTAACGTGAACCAAAACCACCTATTCGTTTCTCCTGCTCAACTTCGTCGTGCACGGAGTGAGCTCTGATTGGTTAACATCTTTCTCCCACTCAGCTTAGCTGTAATTGCCCGGTGTGCTGCGTCAGCTCTGATTGGGTAACATATTAAAATCATGCGCACAAGAACATGAACTAAAATTCTTTCTGAGATTCTTGACTAATGAAAACACTATGATGTAAAGGAACATGTGATCAATTCCACAACACCAGACTGATGGGAACACAGATCCCAAACTAGAAAGTTCATATGGATTTCACATATATAAAATAAATGTCATACATGTCAAAATATTGTTATGATATGGTTGAAAATGTAAACAATGATTTTTGCACTATTTTGACCAATTATTGACGATGACATTTTATATACAGTATGTAAAATCCATTTGTAATTTGCATATGTTGCTATATATTATGCCATATATCAGCTTTCGATGTACATGTACATTATGATTGAATGAATAAAACTTTAGTTCAGTGATTCCACTATCTGTACTATTCCCTCTACACTTGGTATAAACCATAATGAAACCTGTATAATACATTTTAAACAACAATATTTAACGATTGTTTATTGAAACGATGTGTAATTTTTCTGCTAGTTATAAATGTAATGTTTCTGTTAGTAAAACAGTGTGACGTGAGTGTGTGGCTGTCGGTGTTCTATTCTGTTTGTCAGTGTGTTTGTGATGAATTAAAATATGGCTCAGCTCTCTGTCTCCACACTGCTATCCCAGTCCAGCCTGAAAACTCCATCACTGTCAGCAGCTTTTCAACTCCAGCTCACTATATCAGTGTTTTCCAGAGCGAGACACTCTGAAATGCTAAACACGCTGTGTATTTGGCTGTCTGTGGTGGTAAACTCTGAAACAACACAAGCTCTTTGGAAAGGAGGTTATGGTATTTTGTCTGTTCTCAGCTGTAAAATCACCCTTAAACTGCACAACTCTGCGTACATTATGCCAGAACTAAAACTTTTTGTTGTTTTTTTTTGTTTTGTTTTGTTTTGTTTTGTTTCGTTTCGTTTCGTTTCGTTTCACACCTTTGGGTGAAAATATTCCTAAAGCACCCATAACAGATGGAGAAATACATTATTTATTCTTGCTGTGTAGTACTTCATGATTTTGCAATTTTTTTGTGGATGTATAACAATATAACTGGATGAACTGATTGAACATGAAAATTATATAATTTAATTATCTCAACATACACTGTAAATTAATTTTCTTCTTTTTCATTTCTTTGTTTTTAAAGTTGTTAAGATTAATTGACAGTTTACTAGAAAATATTGAAAAATTGTGAAAAATCTATATTTTTAGTGTGTTACCCAGGTGCGCCGCTGGCTGGCAGGGGCCCTCAGGCAACCTTTGCAGGCATGCATTGGGTAATGTCATTAGGGCCCCTTATAATTTCTCTGGGGGCCCCAAAACTGCTTGGGCCCTTAGAATCGTCCTAACTTTTCCCCTCCTAGCGGCGCCCCTGGTGTTACCTGTGAAATGTACTAGGAATTACAGTATCTCAGTCTGTCATGTCCACAGTTTTAATAAATTTTGGTAAATTTGGTGGATTTTTATTTTATTTTAATGTAATTTTGGTAAATTTGGTGGATTTATATTTTATTTTAATGAATGGATTCATTCATGTATTCATTCATTCAGTTGCTCTTTTTGTTGTTGTTGTTGTTGTTGTTGTTGTTGTTTAATTATCGACCAGTGCTAATACTATTGCAGTGCTACTGCTGAAAAAATAATAATATTAACAATAAATTGTTAAATATTTATTTATTGAACATGTATGTATTTATTACTTTTGTATGTAGTTTCAAATGAAATTATTACTCTACTCATTATTGCTTTTATTACTATTACCATTAATAATAATAATAATAATAATAATAATAATAATAATAATAATAATAATAATAATAATAATAATAAAAATAATAATAAAAATAATAATAATAATAATAATAATAAAAAAAAATAATAATAATAATAATGGGCGCCACGGTGGCGCGTGAGTAGCACGTTCGCCTCACAGCAAGAAGGTCGCTGGTTCGATCCCTGGTTGGGACAGGTCCCGGCTGGGCCAGTTGGCATTTCTGTGTGGAGTTTGCATGTTCTCCCCGTGGTTGCGTGGGTTTCCTCCGGGTGCTCCGGTTTCCCCCACAGTCCAAAGACATGCGGTACAGGTGAATTGGGTAAGCTAAATTGTCCATAGTGTATGTGTGTGAATGAGAATGGATGAATGTGTTTCCCAGAGATGGGTTGTGGCTGGAAGGGCATCCGCTGCGTAAAACAAATGTCGGATAAGTTGGCGGTTCATTCCGCTGTGGCGACCCCGGATTAATAAAGGGACTAAGCCGAAAAGAAAATGAATGAATGAATAATAATAATAATAATAATAATAATAACAATAATAATAATAATAATAATAATAATAATAATAATAATAAATATTAGAGTTATTTTTTAAAAATTAAAGGCTGGAGTAATGAAGCTGAAAATTCATCTTTAAAATAATTGGAATAAATTATTAATTTAAATTATAAACTATGTTTAAACAGTTGTTTTTTAGTGCAATAACTTTTCACAATTTGACAATTTGTGCTGTATTTTTTATTAAATGAATGCAGCCTTGGCAAGCATGATAAGCTTATTTTAAAACATTACTGATCACAAACTTTTGACCTTTGACTTATTATTTAATTGTTTATTTATTATTATTACTATACTATACTTTATTATATTATTATATACGTATTATTTATAACTTTTTTTTCTCACAAAAAAAGAAAGTATGCAGAAACTGCTATTCATTGTCACAATTACAACACAAATGGCAATACAAAGTAATGACATTAATGGGATGAAGAAAAAGTCTTCATTAAAGTATTACAGCATTTATGCAATTTTAGATCAACCCTCTCTCTCTTTAGCTCTTTTATATCAATCCTAATAATGTGATTGTGTAAATATTTAAATTCCTTTACATTTAAGCACCCAAGCTGCATCACAGCCTGTCTAAAAGTCATGTATATAATTCATAGACATTACGACATGAGCATATTCTTATGCAATATTTAACATTTTAGAAGGCACTGCATAACAGAAATGGCCCTTCAACATTGACTGACTTTAGCCATTTCATCTAATCATGGCAATATACCTTTAAAGACTACATTTTACTACACTGAAAAAAACCCACATCTCTTATTTCAACTCGTTACACCTTAAATGATTACTTTTTTCAACTGAAGTTATTACTATATCTATATTTCTTTAACTATGTTCTAAACCTTCTCTAATGAATTATTTTGTTAGCACTGTTTATTCTGAATTCTTAATTACAGGTAGAAATAAACCTTCAGTCACTCCCAGTGGCAAAATAACACATAAAAAGATTGTGTGCAAGCCGCTCTGTGGAGATATTCGATAGCATGTCTGTTTATTTCTAGTTGCCAGCTTTAAAACGCCTGGGTGGGAAGGTTTAATTAAAGGGATTATTTACCCAGTGAAATTTAAAACTGGGGGCTGATCCAACACTCGCAGTATGGCAAAGCTATTAAAGTGCTAACGTGACGGCTCAGCGCTGGTCTTTTCCTACCAGCTTTTCATTTCACTGAAGTTTAATTTACCAAATCTTTTAATCATAAAGTACTATTTCAGACTGCCACTGCTCAGAAAAAAAAAATCAAAGCACAAAATCATATTTCGTGAGAAAGTGCAGCACTAATGATGCTAATTCTGTGTCACTTCTGGGGCCATAATACAAATGTTATGTGAATATGTGGATTAGGGAAGTCCTGTGAGAGACTGGGCATTAGGACAGAGGCGCTGGGCTTTGAAGGATGCCGTTTTGAGGACAGTTTAGAAGCCCTATGAACGTCAAAGATTAAATCAGGACAAGTAATTACTTTCTGGGTTTGGGTGATGGGATGGGATTTCGATTCTTGAATTTGTGGTGTGCAGGATCTGCGCACATTTAACTATGACACATTTCAATATGGAAAAAAATATATTGTTACAAGTTTACATACAATACTTTCCGTTTTTATCCAATCTGCTGACTGAAAATAAGTAAATTAGCAAAAACATCGGTCACACTTTATTTTGATGGCCGGTTTGTTGAATTTAGGCTCCATTGCAACTAATTCTCATTAGATTATAAATAGACTTTTAGGTTAGGATTAGGGTTAGTGTAAGTTGACATGTACTTGCATGTAAGTTTACAAGTTCGTTATATCAGTTAAATCAACAGTATCAACAGATATTAAGCAGACAGTCTACTAATACTCAAATGGACCATCAAAATAAAGTGTTACCAAAATGTATAGTAATAATAATAATGAAAAGAACCATATGGTGTAAAATGAAAATTTCGTAGAACAAAAAAAAAAAACATTTACTAAAAATCACTAAAATGTTAACAACATTTAACATGAAACCGAATTTTATTTTTTTAAATAAAAACTATGATTTCTCAATACAAATATCACTGAAATAAAGGCTAAAATGAAACTATTTCAAGGGCGTAGGTTTGCACTTGACATTGGACATTGGTGACCACCCCACAAGAATTAATATATAAGAATATACAAGAATATCTTATTATTATATTTATATATATATATATATTTAAATACAGTATTAATTAATCCTTTCTTCATATCATTTATTAAGTTAAAATAAACAGTCCTGTAGCCAAGGGTAGTTCAGGCGGTTCGAAAGACCAAAAGTTGGATTATTATTATT
>CAIGQQ010033930.1:4826068-4843118 GCA_903798035.1 Danio albolineatus | reverse complement strand
CCAGATTTATTTTGACAGATAGATAGGGCGTTAAACTAAACTTATCCTCCCTGGGGTTTTTCCATAGACAAACCAGCTCCATAATATTTCCAAAGACGTCCTACTGAAGCAAACATTTGTGTGAAATGGACGGTGAACATTTGTAAACTCTGAGAGCTTGTGTGATGTCTGGGACATTAGGTTATTTATACATAGGACGGAAGATCATTCTCACGTGAAATTGTTTCGTTTTATAAGCAAACCCATGTTTATTTGTTCAAGGATAAAATATTGCAAGGTGATATGGACAAAAGTTGTCACAGATTTTCATATGAGTTCATCTCGATCATGATGAATGTCAAATCTCAATTTCAAGTTTAAAGGCTTGTTAGAACATGACTATTGTGTCAACCAAATGAATATATTCACAAATCAGATTTATTCTCAGATTTATTGATCTCATGAGGAATCATAACTATTTAATGAATTGTCAGAATAAAGGCTTAATCAAATGAATTAGTACCATTGAATTCCTTTAAATACAAACAATTTTTAAAAGGAGGTGTGTCCCCAAACTCCTCTCCTAACTCTATCGTTGGTTAAGGAGTTAGTGAATCTTGATAAAATCTATGATTAAGATTGTGCAAATCAATACAAATTATTAATGAATTAACAACTAAATAAAATTGTTAAGAATTACAGTGAGATTGTGTTGGATTTCCAGTCTGGTACCTGGTTTCAAAAAATAGCTGTTGCACTGCCCCAAGCTTGGATTCCATCTGGAAACCCCTTTTTTTTTTTTTTTTGCATATACAGCAAGTATATTTTCACAACTCTATGTGGACAGGACATCAGTTTCTCATTAAAGTGTACTGAACATCATCCTTTAAAGGTAAAATTACATCCAATTGTAATCGTTTGCCATCCAGCTCTGAGACAAAATGTAATAGAGTTTATCAGCATGCAGTATCATCTGAAATTGCAAATTTGGCCTAATTCTTTTAGACCACCTATAGGCATAATGTCACAATAACTATATATTGTCTTATCGTGCAATACTTGGTGATGACCTCACTCATTTTTTGGCATTACAAAATTCACAAATAACGTTGAAGCTGTTCAACAATGACATTTACATCATACCTCACCGGTGTCAAAGTTTATAACTGGACATTGGACATTTAATAGTATATTCGATAGTATTTAATAGCACATTTACCTTTTTAACGTCAAATGATAGAATCTAAATAACCTTAAGTATTTTAAAGTGTTTATGCCAATTAGTGTTATTATGCTCTTATATAATCTTTATATAATCAGGGGCATAAAATGATTTAAAAATGACAGCAATATCACTTATCGCAACAACTTCTGTTATGATATATTGCACAACAAAAATTCCTGATCGTGACAGGCCTAACCACCGAATACAGTCCTGGAGGGCTGGTGTTTCGCAAAGTTTAGCTCCAACCCTAATCAAACACACCTGAACCGGCTAATAAATCACTTACTATGCATATTTGAAACTTTCAGGAATTTGTGCTGTGGCAGGTTGGAGCAAAGCTATGCAAGACACCGGCCCTCCAGGACCAAGTTTGGTGACCCCTGATTTAGATGATCTCAGAAGCTGCTGTAATACTTATCCATTTTGAGATGGAGCCTCCACCCTCCTTCACAGACTGACTCAGTGGCTTGTTTGAGACATCATGCTCATTCCTGGGCATTGTGTCAGTTTCCTATGTTTAGCCTCAGCCCTGGGTTTGACTTTAGGCAGTCTGGACTTTCCCCATGTGCTATAAGAGAGTCTGTGTCTGTAGTCTTTTTAAAAACTACCAAAAGCTCTCTTATCTTGTAGACATCTTTGTATAGCTTTCAATCTGCATTTGTTTAACTACTCTGACTGTGATGCAAAAATGCTGGGACAGTGTTTGCAAATGCCTCTTGGCAGGAAAGTCACATGACATATCTAAACAAATATATCGTGGTCATCTAACCTCAACTCGTTTACTCTGTGCCTGCTCAGTTTGCTTGTGCTAAGCAGAGTCATGCTGTTTGGCATGAAAAATGCTTCAATATAAGATTAATGGAAAAATGCTTCAATATAAGATTAATGGAAATGAAGTAATGTTTGGATGAGTATCTGTACAGTGTACAGTGATGCCATTCTAAAAGCTCATTTAAGATACTGTACTCAGTCAGTCTGTTTTAGTTTTAATGTATCTGTAATAAACGTATTCTAGACAAAGTCTGAGGGATTTTGGTTTAAAACCATTCATCAGCAAATAAAATCTTAAGTTTATGTTTTCTCTCTGCCTTTCTCCTCCGCTCACAGCCGCACTCTCCTGTTTGTTTATGGTGGGCTGGTTTTGGAATTGGTTTGGGCAGGGCTGATTGGGGGGAACGAAGCTGCGCTCACTCTATTGGTTAATAAACATTTTACACAAAGGGACTGTCATGTATTTGCTCAGACAGAGATGTTTCTAACTATGTTTATATTTAACACAATTACTCATCAGATAAGGGTGTGGCTGGACAAATTTGTTTTAGGCAAAAACTTGATGTCATTTCTGCTGTATTTGTTATGAAAAAGTACCATAACTACAGTATTTAGCACAACTCAAAACAGTATAATTAAATTGCCAAAAATATATAGTTTATAGCTTAATAACAAAAACAGTATACATTCATTGGCGTAATAACGGAATATAATTGATGCCTCCATACATTATATAATGCAGTTTGATACAAATACCCTATATTTATGCTACAAAGCTGTGATTAATTTGTCATACATTAAATCTGTGTTAAAGGAAATGAGTAAAACCTTTAACCTGATAAAGCCATTTTACTTTTGATATATTCTTCATTTTAAATTGCTTGCATTGTGTATAATCAGTATTGAATTTGATCAAAACCATGTTGTCATTTTACGAACATTTATCACTCATTCATTCATTTTCTTTTCGGCTTAGTCCCTTTATTAATCTGGGGTCGCCACAGCCAACTAATCCAGCATTTGTTTCACGCAGAAAGTTGTACTTTCACTATCGTGGAATTGATCTGTGTTATTTTGTGTGTAAATGTATAATTTTTTTACCAACATTTTACACTTCTGGTCGCATTGCTATCAAGAAACTAGTATAGTTGAAAGCAAATATTCCCATTAGTTATCACCAAAGATCTCTCTATTTGATTTACATGATTAAGTCTTTATGCCATCTCAGAAGTCTGTCGGAAATATGAAGTGAAGTGATAGCATAATTTCAGACAGCCATCATTTTCTTGATGGATTTAAATAATGATGAACAGATAGATTGTTTTGAGCCCTTAAAAAGCAATTACAGTAAATGGCTGTAAAGAACATAACTACCGTATTAAATGAAAAGCGGTTTATGACACATTTAGAAAAGAAAAAAATGTTTGCGAAAATTCACCGTGTCCATTGGTCTACGCTCATTTAGCAGAAACTGTGGAAAGTAATTCAGTTCTGTTTCCCGTCGTACTAATAAGGCGATGCTGAATCTCTTTCATGTTCAAAATCAAACACAGATTGCTGAAGGATGCCTGCTAGCTGCACATGTTCTTGAAACCATTTCACGCTTGAATGATACAGACTGGTTGTTCTGCACTCAGGAATTTGTCATCGCTTATTATGTAAGACCAAGTTGACTCAACAATAACATGATGGACATTTTTGTCACTTTGTCCAATAATTCATAGTCTTGCTATAATAATGGGTTTTAATGCCGTGGGATCAGAAGGCGATGGGTGTGACTACGCCAAGGTGGAGACGACTGAGATTTGGCATTAGATGACGATGTTGTTGTTGAATATGTCTTGGCATTAAGGTGGCATTCTGTGTGCCCTATTGCAGTGGCTCTGGCAGTGGTGTATGCAGAGAGACCCAGCTTTTCAGTCAACAGGTTTCAGCAGGTTGGCACAGACTCTGAGGCAGGCAGATGGGGGATGTGGCCTGTCCTGTCCTTTCGTCACGCTTCCAGAACTAGTAGGCTGGCACAGAGCTTTGGACCTGGCAACTGAGCAGAGCTGGTGTGAATAGTAGAAAACACACACAGACACAAACACACATATTCATTCAAGAGGAAAAATAAGCTTGACTAGAATTAAAATATTTATTTTTTTCTTCACTAATGAGTTGTTTCACAAAAGCTTTTAAAAGGACGATTGTGTTGTTTCTGCAAAAATTAAAATAAAAAACATTCTCATAGTTTAAAATTTTTATTTAAACATGTTTTTAAACTTTTGCTTATGCGTTTTACACTCACAGCACTCACAGTTTCTTAAGATTGCTTTTGTTTTTGTAACATCTGATTCTTGTAAATGGGACATTTTAAAGGGCTAAAGGGCTAATTTTGTCTCAAAAGCTTGAGTTTAGCTTACCTGTCGAGATTTACCTTTGCGATTTTGACTGTCTCAGTCTGTTAACTTTTTCATTAAATCAATAGCTTACTGGGCGACATGTTGGCTCAGTGGTTGTCTGACAGCAAGAATGTCACTGGTTCGAGTTCTGTCTGGTTCAGTTGGTATCTTTTTGTGGAGTTGCATGTTCTCCCCGTGTCCACGTCGGGATCCTCCGAGTGCTCCGGTTTCCCCCACAGTCCAAAGACATGCGGAATAGGTTAATTAAATAAACTAAACTTGCCGTAGTGTTTGTGTGTGCATGTGAGAGTCAAAGAGTGTTTCCCAGTACTGTTGCAGCTGAAAGGGCATCTACTGTGCAAAACATATGCTGGATAAGTTGGCAGTTCATTCTGTTGGTGCGACCACTGATGAATAAAGGGACTAAGCCATAGGAAAATGACTGAATGGATGAATAATAGTTCACTTCCAGTTGATGGTCCCATTGATTTCCAAAGTATTTGTTACTCTACTATGAAAGTCAGTGTTGATCATCAACAGTTTTGAGTTTTCCAAAACAAGACTTCTTTTGTGTTCAACAGATGAAAGAATTCTGTAAGTCAACTGCTCATTTATATTCCTTCATCTTGTAAAATCACAGCCAAAGCTTACCCTTGTTTTACCCTGTTGCCTTTATATAATTTGGCAAGTTTGACAATTTCGGCTTTCACTTCTGTAAGCAAATCTAATTTCTAAACAAATTAACCTTACAGCTACAATAGCCACTCCCCAAACGTTTGCTATTGGTCAATCTGGATTGTTTTAAAAAGGTTTTAAAAATATTAAATAAATGATTTTTTTTAATTGTAAAGCACTTTTCCTACATACATGCAAATCAAAGCGCTTCACAAACAAACAAAATTTAAGTAACAACACCAAAATCAGGTAAAATATAAAAAACTGATAAACAAATTTCACTTAAAAAGGACCTTTCACTTAAAAATGAAACTTAGCTCACTATTAGGTATCTCTCAAGTGGTTTTAAAGCTTTCATTCCTCTGCTTGACACAAAAGAAGATACTTTAAACATGCTGGTTGCTGGCACATATCCACTTCCACATCCAGTATTTTTCTAAATATCTTTTATATTCAACAGCAGAAGGAAACTCAAATAGTTTCTGAATAAGTTAAGTGCGAGTAAATGATGACAGACATTTTACTTTTGCATGAACTATCCCTTTAATATGGCATGATAGACTTGTTTACACTTGTGGATGACAAATGCATTAATGACTATACAGTATGACACATACAGTATGATACAACTCCAACAAAATAAATATAGAAGTAAATTAAATAATTCATGTTGTTGTATATTAAATACTCTTAAGCTTTAACTCTTAGTGGTTTATCTGTGTTAAGGCTAAAAACCTGTTTCCATGATTGTGACATTAGCGCTTAATCTGGCTAATGTTTGAAAGGCTCTGGGATTTGAATGTCCATATGCCGTTTATAGGATGTTTTGGGCCAAATCTTAAAATAGTACTCTGCTGGCACAGTGGACATGTTGTTTGCAGGATATAGTTTCCTCAATTTTTCATACATTTCGATGACGCACTTAGTGTACTGACCTTTAAATAGTGAAGTATTCGCTAACATATTTGAGAAAAGTGTTCAAATCTAAAGCAGTTGTGGACAGAATAATAATAATACAGTAGAAATTTGATATTCAAACGCAAAGTTTGTCCAGAACCTGTAATATGTTTGCTGCAGATTATCATAGTCATATACCAGCAGTTTAACAGGGAAGAGAGATGTGTCATATAACTAACTGAAATGCAAGATATGTTTAAGACGGTTCTCCAGTGGAATGCAAATGTGCCATAGATATGAGGTCTGCACAAAACAGAGGGGTCTGTTTGACTGTCCAATGCACATTTCAGTTAAATTGCACCAGCCTAACTACAGGAAATTGAGTTAGAGCAAACTGAGTTATCAGAGAGTTATGACAACAGCATCACTGCTCTATAAGCCTCACAATAAACTCATTATTCACATAATGCATTTTACCTGTTTAGTATATCGTTTCAGCAACCATATTGTAAAGTGCACATCCGTAATAGTCAGAAACTGCAATATCGAAGCGGGATTATAATTGACCAGGAGCACACAATTTGTGGAGTCATTGCAAAATTTAACCTCAACATTACCAAAACATTTTATCATTTGCATGTGTGTTTAAGGCCTGTGACTGTGTGAGCATTTCAAGCTAGTTTGAAGCAGTCAAGCATAAGACATACAAATTTTTGTAACTTTAAGAAAGAAAATTGTATTTATGGGAGTATTTATGTATAATGAGAGACTATACAATGTTATTTTTAGTTTAATTATTCAATTAGTGTACCTGAAAACTGCTAGCACAGTAAATTTCATTTGTATTTTTGCTTTACTGTATTGATCCATGCTTGTAATTGGTTTCTTATTTTTTACTGATGCCCAAAATTATGAATTGTTTCCAAACAGAGCTGTTCATTTCATCTGATAAATTATTATCAATATTGCAATATATATTGCAGAATATTGTCATTTTTGTTCCCCATATCGTGCAGTCTTATTGTTTAGTAATATGTTGGATTGCATTGAATTTGACAGTGTTGGATTATGAAGTGATTGGTAAATGAAATTGTACTTGGGGGGTTTGTATAGTTGCCTGTACAAATCTTTTGATTTTGCCATCTGCCATATATGTACATGTTCTTGTCATAAACAACAAGCATGCTCAAACACAGATGAAAATGAGGCTGCCTTTCTACAACACTTATTTATTGTACATGTGCTGATCTGCATGTAATTTTACCTATATTTTAGGAATTGCATTTATAATATTGACTTTATACTTTATTGGTCCTACATTCTGTTGATTCAGTTGTGTAAAAGTCTTTATTGGGTGACACTGGATAAGCCAATGCTGAAGTTCAATGTACAATCTTGAACAGCCCCAGTTTAATGATCATAAAGCAAGGCAAGATCATATCATTTGACCTATTTTCCAGTGGTATGTTTGATTCATTGATTTTAGAAGGCTGATTTTGACTGTTTATGAGTTACTCTAAAGGTACAAATGTTGTTATGGGGGTCCATACTGATACCATAAAGATACATACCTAAAAATATACTACTGTGCATTTTTAAGTACAGTACTAATATGTGGCTTTAAGTTACCATTATGGACCCTTTAGGTACAAAAATGTACAATTTGAAAAGGTACTGCCCAAGTGACAGCTTCTGTTTCTGAGAAATGTAGTTGACTAATCAATTTGAAAAATTCAATTTCTTTCTTAAACCAGGTTAATTTATGACTCAATGGACCATTAATTAATTAATTCATTTTCTTTTCTGCTTAGTCCCTTTATTAATCTGGGGTCGCCACAGTGGAATGAACCGCCAACTTATCCAGCATATGTTTCATGCAGCGGATGACCTTCCAGCCACAACCCATCATTGGGAAACATCCATACACACTCATCCACTCGCATACTGTACACTACAGACAATCTAGCTTACCTACTGTATACCACCTGTCTTTAGGAGAGAAACCGAAGCACCTGGAGGAAACCCACGCAAACATGGGGAGAACAGGCAGAAATGCCAGCTGACCCAACCAAGGCTCGAACCAGCAATCTTTTTTGCTGTGAGGCGATTGTACTTTCCACTGCGCCACCGTGATGGCCCTGGAACATTTATATAAAGGACTATTTTCTTAATTTTAAAATTAATCAGTCAATTGAAAGCATTGCATATTAAAATATATACAATTTAAGTAATCTTACACAATTATTGCACATTGTTGCTTAATGTCATGACTGACCAATCAGAATCAAACTTTTAAAAAACCTAAATAATAGGAAATTGATTAACAACTAGAGAGACAATCAATAAGTAAATAGTGTTTTGCCCATTGAATCGAAATGATCTCTCAGTCAAAGAAATCAGTAGTGCAGAATGAGGATCTTTGTAAACGCCACCACGCAGACTCCTGGAGCTGGAGCGCTTTAGAGGAATAGGATTATAGTAAAGAGCGTGGCCTTAATAACATGCTCTTTTTACAGCCATGCCATATTTATGTTGCTCAAAGCTGCTTCATTACTGTCCTGTGGTTCCTCTTCATGGTTGCCTGGTGGCATTATTTCACTTCCAGCAGCTATTTCTGTCATAGATTTGATAAGCATGATGATTATTTTGCAGATTGAAAGGCTTTGTCAAAACAATTATTTGAATGCGTCATTGTTTTTTTAATGCCCTTGTATCTGTGATAATTAGAATAGCTGTGTTTGGCTTGGTTAGACAATTGATTACTTTAATTTGACATGCCCTGATGCCCTATTCTAACGTTACTGTAACTCAAAATGTACTGTAGCTTGTGTACATACTAAAAAAAGTTAAGGCCGCTTCTTTATTTTGAAGTCAGCTTTAACATCGCACATTATATCTGTACATTATAACATCGCTGTTATGCTTTTTTAGAGTTTAATTAGACTCCTGTATGGTGCCAGTCCTTGACATGTTAATATCTAATAACAAATAATGCATGTAAACACCCATGGGGACTCAAAAAAAAAATAAAACTGGTGCTATGTATGGATTTGGTGTGATGTTGAATTTTCATTGCCACACATGACAAAAATCAATATAATTAAACTGAAATGATTCAAAGATGATTCTTTGGATTTTCTAATTTTTTAAGGTAAATGGTTGCAAACAATTTAAACTGAATTTCATTCATTCATTCATTTTCTTTTCGGCTTAGTCCCTTTATTAATCCGGGGTCACCACAGCGGAATAAACCGCCAACTTATCCAGCATTTGTTTTACGCAGCGGATGCCCTTCCAGCCACAACCCATCTCTGGGAAACACATCCATACATCGCACACATACACTATGGACAATTTAGCTTACCCAATTCACCTGTACCGCATGTCTTTGGACTGTGGGGGAAACCGGAGCACCCGGAGGAAACCCACGCAACCACGGGGAGAACATGCAAACTCCACACAGAAATGCCAACTGGCCCAACCGGGGCTCGAACCAGCGACCTTCTTGCTGTGAGGCGAACGTGC
Organism: Danio albolineatus; assembly: GCA_903798035.1. NCBI lineage: Eukaryota > Metazoa > Chordata > Actinopteri > Cypriniformes > Danionidae > Danio > Danio albolineatus. Next base: position 4,833,662 of record CAIGQQ010033930.1, on the reverse strand, counting down.
TACTCACGCGCCACCGTGGCGCCCCTAAACTGAATTTAAATAAACAAATTAAGTTGAACATTGCTAAATTATTTTTTTTGTATAAATTCAGCCCATATAATTGTTTGCAACAATTTTGCAGAAATCCTATTTTTCAGTGTACTGTAGAAATCTCAAAACTGTCCTATGGTGTGGCTGTTTCAAGCACAGTTCGATAAATTACAGCTCTTAGAAATTTTAAAAGAAAATCGAAAAATCATTAATAAATATGCCAGGCCCTATTTAGTGGATATTTTAGTAAATAACAGTCATTAAAATCAGGACCTTGATACATCCTGTCAATTATTCTGGCTGAACTCATCCAGCCTCAACCAAGCTCTGTGAAACACCCATGCACTCTCATTCACACACATTCATTTACTACAGCCACTTTTATTTACCCAATTCACCTATTCATGTCTTTGGATTGTGGGTGTAAGTGGAACACCCAAAATAAACCCATGCAAACATGAGGAGAACATGCAAACTCCACAAAGAAACGTCTCCTGGCCCAGGAGGACTGGACTTGAACCACCGACCTTCTTGCTGTAAGACGACAGTATGCTAAAACTTTATTTAGTTGAAGGACCCTATTCAATATCATATGACTGAAGCCTCCCGTGAAAGCTCATGACGTGGACCACCTATTGTCATGATAAAATATCAAGCAAAACATTATTTGCAGTCATATCACCCTGCAGCCCAAAACTGGTCACTCACAGAAGCTAAGCAGGGCTGAGCCTGGTCAGTACCTGGATGGGAGACCACAAAGGAAAATCAGGTTGCTGCTGGAAGGGGTGTTAGTGAGGCCGGGGGTGCTCAAGCTGTGGTCTGTGTGAGTCCTAATGCCCCAATAAAGTGAAGGGGACACTACTGTCAGTGAGCACCGTCCTTCGGATGAGGTGTTAAACTGAGCTCCTGACTCTCTGGTCATTAAAAATCCCATGGCACTTCTTGTATAGATTAGGGGTGTAAACCCAGTGTCCTGGCCAAGTTCCCTCCATAGGCCCTTACCCATCATGACTTCCCAATCATCCCCAACCATGGAATTGGCTCTATCATTGTCTTTTCACTCCTCCTATAGCTACTGTGTGATGAGCATACTGGCGCCATTGTCCTGTGGCTGCCGTCGCATCATCCAATTGTATGCTGCACACTGGTGTTGGTGTGGAGAAATCCCCCTCAAGATTGTGAAGCGCTTTTGGTGGATACACAATAAATGCGCTATGTAATGCATGTTACTGTACTTACTTATTTACTTACTTACTTACTATTTTCGTGATGGATAAAAATAAGCCACAAAGTCAAACGTACCTCTCTCTCAGTTTGTAGCATGTACAGTATATGGCTTATTTGTAGTACAGCCATATAAAATCATGTAATACTGTATGTTTCAGTTGTTTGAAATGGACGTACTGCAAACTGCAAGTGCAACCCATCATTTGAAACACAGTTTTGTATATAAAAGGGTGGATATAAAGCTGCAGAATGATGTATGTTAACTTTTTCACTTTACTTCACTTTGCCTGAACTTCAATCTGTCCTTAATAGAATTATCGCCTTGCTTAAATTGCACAATACAATTGAACATACAATCTTCTCATTTGTTTATTCCAGGTTAGCGTGTTGACCACATTGGAGCGACGCTTCAATCTTCAGAGCGCTGATGTTGGTGTCATCGCCAGCAGCTTTGAGATCGGCAACCTGGCCCTCATCCTCTTCGTTAGTTATTTTGGTGCTAAAGCCCACCGTCCGCGTTTAATTGGCTGCGGGGGCATTGTCATGGCTTTGGGAGCCTTGCTTTCTGCATTACCAGAATTCCTCGCCAGTCAATACAAGATCACAGACACTTGGAGCAAAGATCAGGGCCGGGATGTTTGTTCCAACACCTCCAAAGCTGATGAACCATGTGGAAGCAGAGCAAACACCAACATGATGTACCTGCTTCTGATCGGAGCACAGGTGCTGCTGGGAATCGGCGCAACACCTGTTCAGCCCCTGGGTGTTTCCTACATAGACGATCATGTGCGCAAGAAAGATTCTTCGCTCTATATAGGTATGTAGGCGCTGGGGTTTCTAATTAATTTAGTAGCGATAATTCTGTTGGTTGGTTTTTTTTCTTTCAAGGAACTTGTCTGATTCTGATACAGATTTTTATTTTTTTGTCATATTTGATCATTTTTTAATTTGACTGAAATTGTATAATTTTAAAATATAAAATACAAATACTGATTGAAATTATGTTAATAAATCACACATACAAAACAAAAACAGACAGGCTGAATGAAAAGGCATTGAACTGACTTTAAAGGAAATGAGATCTAACGTTTTCTGAAAAAAATGAGTGTCACTTATAGATACTGTAACAAAAGCTCACAATTTAGAATTCCTCTCAAAATTCTGTATTTACTCTATTTGAGTATTTCATAAATGTGTACTTCTCCCTGTGAGTTTTTGGCATACAACACACAACAGTAGATGCTTAAACATTTTGAATATTGAAATAACAATGAAAAGTTTCATTTCAAGTTCCAAGCTTGAAATGAAACACAAAACAAAACACACAGTATTAATTAAATAAAACATCAACTGACGTTTGTTAAATTTGTTTAAGTGAATTCAGAATATCTTTTGTATTTATGCGAGTGGTTCATTATTCCCTTTTCACTTCAGCTTCAAAAGCCTCTGTTAACTCTTTGTTGACCCAATGTGATTGGTCTTTGTTCATCCCTGGAGTTACACGTTCAGTACATCATGTGATTAGTTGTTAAATTCAAATCTGCTTTCCCGTGACGGCTCGGCCTGAGCCTAAAAAAAAGGTGCATGGAGGTTATCATAAATCACTGTTTTCAAACAAATGTTAAAAGCTTAAAGAATAAAGTTTTAGAATCAATTTATTGCATTATTTCTACAATAAACTGTAATTTTTTTACATTTATAATTACAAAACCACATTTGTAGTTTACATTATTATATTTATGCATTATTAACTTGCCTACAGAATTATCCCAATCAATCTAAAATAATATATTTGGTAACACTTTAGAGACCAACGCTCACTAAAAAATTTTTATTACCTATTAGCATGCGTGAAAATATTGCAATGACAGATTTTTCTGATATCGTGCAGCCCTAATATGTATAAATAATAATAATAAAATAATAATAATTCAAAGGGGGGCTAATAATTTTGACTTCAACTGTACATATATATTATGAATTATTATTTATATACATATATTTCCCAAATTATGTTTAACAGAGCAAGGAAATTTTCACTGTATGTCTGATACTATTTTTTCTTCTGGAGAAAATCTTATTTGTTTTATTTTGGCTAGAAAAAAAAAGTTTTAATTTTATAAGAACCATTTTAAGGTCAAAATTATTAGCCTCTTTAAGCTTTTTTTTCAATAGTCTACAGAACAAACAATCAATATATATTATATTTCTTTTATATTATATTATATTTTTAAAAAAAATTGATCTAGAATTATTTAAGGGAAAGCACACATCTCTTCTAGGGCCTAGTAGGTAAAAAGTAGATGATTATCAGGATGATTTATTGTGGTTTCAGCCTTCCAGTGGCAAGCCAAAAGCACTGATGTATTAAAGTGGAACAGCTAATAAGAAAAGCTTGAGCCTGTTATGTGCCATAAAGCACTGAGTCAATATGAAGGAAAAAACAAACAAACGTCTTTGTAGACCTACTATATGCCAGATAATCAAAAGTGGTATAAGAGTTTTGCATTATTTAAAAAAAAAAAACTCCATTTCGAATACATCTGCCATTTTAGCTTGAAAATTGCTACTTAAACCTTAGGCAGCTCGAAAGCCAAATCTAGTTGTTGATTAATTTTTGCAAAATATAAAGATTTAAATTAATACATAATTGGTGTTTTGGTGCTGCGCTTCTCAAATATAGTCTTTTAGTGTTAAACTGAGACTTGTTCTACATATACACAATGATTTATTTTGTTATGAAAACTGTTGTGACAATGATTGACATTTTAATGTCTGTCTTCTGTGAATCGTGGTGAACATGTTTTTTTATACACAGAGAATTTACAAAGAATTAATCTGGGGAAAAAAAGACAGAGCATGCCTCTTTAATCGTCCTTAGTGCAGAAAGTATACTCAACTTCACTTGTTTATTTAGCAGTTGTCAAGGTGACAAGGACAAGACAAATTTCATGTTCAGAGATAACAGGAAACATATCTTATCAGTACAGGAAGCAAATCTTATCAAAGTGCACAGATTTCCAAGTCTCAAAGTAGGTGGGCTGTGATTTATTTCACATGACGGCTGTGTGCATCTCAGTGATGAGAGCAAGAGGAGAAATGTTAAAGGAAGAAGGAAATTCAGTCGCTGTTTGATGCTTTATAGCTTCTACATTGAGTATGAAAACCTGGCTACAAATACAAATTGCATTCCACTTTGTATCTCACAATTTTCTCACAAAGACTTTTTTTTCTTGAAACATACTTTTTTCTTTTCTTTTCTCAGAACTCAGAACTTTTTTCTCAGTTTATCTTGCAAAAGTGACTTGCTTATTATTTATTACATATTTACAATATATTTATTTCTTGCAAATCTGAGTTTGTAATACGTCTCATAGATTGTTTTCTCAAATTTAGTTTTTCAATTTATCCATTTTTAAAGATTTTGCGGATTCATTTTGCACAATAGCAGATTTATAGGCTATTTTGCAATTTTGACTTCATTTCTCACTAATTTTAGATTGTCTTTTAATTGTGATTTTGTTTTTCAGATCTGTGAGACGTAGACTTTCAGTTGTGAGGTTAAGGCTTAAAGTTGTAAAATGCAAACTCACAATTTTCTAATTGTAGAGTTTGCATTTTTTAAGCTATAGCCTCACAACTGTTTTTTCATGTCTACTAAAGCCGTTCAAATTCAAACGAGAAAAAATTTCAGTGACTTTTTTCTCTTCTATGATGAAGTGCTCTTCCAGGACTTTCCTGGAAAATGCATTTTCAGTATAATAAAATCCAGTATTATTTGAAAACCAATAATGAGATACAAACAAACAAGTTTTTACTTTTTCTTAGAGCTGCTCATTTATTTTGCACAATGATGAATTCATTGCCAATCTTGCAATTTTTACTTAATTTCTGATGTTGTCTCATAAATGTAACTTCTTTAAATTCATGAGAAGTGTACAGTTGTGAGGTTATTGCTTAAAATTGCTATCACCGCTCTCTCAAAGGTTTGAGTTTGCATCTTGCAGTTGTGTGTCATGAGCCTCACGACTGTAAATTCATGTCCCTTAAAAATCTTTTCCATGACGAAACACGCTTCCAGCACTTTCCAACAGAATAATATTAAAATATTCAGTAATATTAGAAAACTAATGATCATAGCATGTTCGCACTCATAAATTGTCTTAAAGCTTGACTATTATGTAATCACATTGTGTACTATATTGAAATACTGCTGTTTTCTAGGCCGATATGGCTAGTAACTATATTCTCATCCCGACATACAGTTATAATCAGGGAACCATGACCTAGATGCAATGGCTGTAGCAAGCACAATAATATTACACAACAATTGAAAATGCTTTCTACTAGGTAACAGCGCTGCATGATATCATTGCGCCTGCTGCAGCCATGATACGACAACAAAATTCCTTGATTATTACGCTGGAATGAGAGTATAGTTTCTAGACAATAACAACTAGTCATTTTCCTTTGATTTAAGTACACAATGTACAGTAACTACAGAAGAGTCCATCTAAATAGAAAAATTATCCAATATTTATTTTTTGGGGAGTGTGATGCTAATGGTCTAATCTGATTCAATGATTTATGTTAAGCTAAGCTAAAAGTGCTCCTGCCAGACTTTCAATAATGGTTCATTTTAATTATTTAACTCTATAATTCTATTTTCAAAAATACATTTTCTTTTAAAATTTTCCTTTAAATATGTATTGCATATTTTCAGACAATTTTCCCATTTACCATATGACTATAGAGTCCTCTCCAAACATATTTCATTCTTGCATTCATACATTGCAAAGTACTTTATCGTGTTGTATGGATTGTACTTTTCTTTCAGGTTTTTTCTCAAGTTATGCAAAATCCTTTCTTTCTTTTCCTGTTGAGCTATGCTACTTACCTCAGCCCCTGTTCATAGTTCTTTTATAAACTTGCAACAGCAAAACCCATCATTTCAAAAGGCTTTTGGGCAAGCGCAGTTCTTGTTTGACAGCGTGCAGTAGGAAATGGACACACACTGATTTCAGTTTGCAAGCTCAGAGGGAGATTTGAAGCTGTTTCTCCTCCGATAAGCCACACTGCGGAGTTTGAAGGCAAACAAGCAGCGTTTCGTTTGAGAACAATGTTGTATTGTAGTGAAGGCTGCGCTCAGCTGATCGGCTAAATCCTGAGGCTGCAGGCATGGCATGTGCTGCATGAATGGGCCAGATTGTTTAGACATCACTGGGATTTCTTTTTTTTAATGTTCCGCTAATATATTCTCAATTTGCAACACAACAACAACCTAGCTTGTGTAATTGTTTTTCCACTTGTAGAAACTGTTCAGGGTCTTTTGCAATGCACAGACGTAAGCTAAATGCTTGATTCGAACGATTTAAACGTTTTATGTGTTATGTATAAAGTAGTGCATATCAAAGCAATGCCTTTTCAGTTATGATTTAGATTTTTATGCCTTAAGCTTGCGGATTAGCATTTGGATGAAGATATTTTTTTCAGAGTGGCCGCATGCTGTAATGTTAGTCTTCATTCAGTTTTGGTGATGTAGTGAGTATTTGTGCTGATTTTCTGGCAGTATAAAATTAGACAACATAGCAAATATTGAAAATGTTTAAATGCACTTGAAGTTTCCAAAATATAGATTTTTTTTTTATTCTAATGATTTTGTTAATTAAATTTTCATCAGGTTTATTCATTTACTGCATTTATTTGATCACCAGTAATTCAATTCAATTCACCTTTATTTGTATAGCGCTTTTACAATGTAGATTGTGTCAAAGCAGCACATAGAAGGTTATAGTAAATTGAAAATGTCAGTTTAGTTATTAATGTTTGAGTTCAGTTCAGTTCAGTGTTGTTTAATATTCACTACTTAGAGTCCAACACAGAAGAGTAATCTATCGGTGCGCAGCTCTAGCTGCAGTCTAGGCGCCAGAGGTTGGAGAACTCGAGGCTCGTCTGTCCTTGGAGGGTCACAGGAATCCGTCTCTTGCTTGCTACTCCGCCAAGCAGCTGCTCAGGATACAGCGAGGTCCAGGATTATGGAGCCTTGGAATCGTCTTGTCACGGGTCTTGGATCACATCCGTGGCGCTGCATAGTCTTTGGGGCGCCAAAGTAATAACAAAAATATTGTGAAAAATGATTACAAATTGAAATGTTTTATATATTTGTTAAATATTATACAACTTAAAATATTTGTATGTTTTTTTTCTTCAGAATTGTCTTGATTCTTCCGAAATATATATATTATTTTTTTATTATAATTTTTAAATAAATTTGATTATTACTAGTTTACTAGTGCTTAATAATTAATTATTGACAATATTATTATTATTATTATTA
>CAIGQQ010033930.1:4810919-4825968 GCA_903798035.1 Danio albolineatus | reverse complement strand
TTATTATTATTATTATTATTATTATTATTATTATTATTATTATTAAATTAATGACATTAATATTGTTTAGACTTTTTTCTGCTATTTAATTATTTTTGTTATAATAATAATAATAATAATAATAATAATAATAATAATAATAATAATAATTTATATTTTAAAATTAAAATAAAAACAATTCATATTAGAATGATTTCTGGCATATCCTGTGCCACTGAAGATTGAAGTCATTTCCACATTAACAATTAAAGTTTATTTGTTATTAAATAATTGCAGCTTTCCAAAGGAAATATAATACTTAAACGAGATGATATTATTTATTAGCATTTAAATGGAATAATTATTTAGCTGTTTTCTGAACTGATAAGTGGCTGACAGGAAAACCAGGCAGACGTTATGTTCATAACCATATATAGACACTTTAAGAGCCTCGGTTACCCTTTGCATTTAATGAGTTAGAACAGACCGCGTGATTGTGTCTTTTTATTGCCTGTCAGCTTCATTAAATGTGGCTTCCAGGTCAGACTGAACCCACAGTGTAGTTCTTATCTGCACTTCTGCGCCCTGAACGTCACATCACACTCAAATGTTTCAGTACACCCCTGCACTCTCCACAGTGAAAAGCCTTCATTAGCGGAGCTTAAAAAACGTTCATTAGCAGATTTAGTGTTTTAATGCAAGATGCTCTCAAAGAAAAAAAGCTTCATGAAACACACCTTGGCGTCTCTGTTATTATCCATCAAGATCTAAAGTGCTAATAAAAGCTAGGCTTAATTATTGTCGTACTCAAAACTGAAAAGAACACTAAATAGAGCTTTTATACTCCAGAACGCTGTTGGAGAAATATGGTAATGTTGGATGAGACAATTATGACCTGTTGGCCATAGCAACAATGACTGACTTAATGGTGAGGCTGATTGCTCTGATAAACAACTAGGGCTGGGTGATTAATTAAAAAATAATTGACATTCAGATCCTATAATTTAAATCTAAATTTCCCAGGTCGATTTTTTTGATTATTTTCCCTATGTGTGGAGTCATGTGACCTTGCTCTGTTTAGACTGGTTTATAGTGATTTAAATCGAGAGCGCGCATATGGTCCAGCACAGCCTTGACATGCTTGGGTGGCACAGAGAGCTGCAGGACAGCAGAGAGCTGGTTGGGGCGAGGGTTTACAAGTGTGGAGTCCTGTGGATGAGCTGTTTTGTGTTTACCTTATGATTAAAGTTGTTGCACGTCCACTTGTTCCCGCCTCTGAATGAGCGAGTTTTAGCTTCTTGTACATTACGGTGGCATTCAGAAAAAATAGAACCCTCGTGAAGAAACTCGACACAGAGGAACAAAAAACCTGCTGCCAGCCAGTAGTGTTATTACAGAGGAACACAAACAGCATGCTGAAGTATATCAAAGCACGGCTACATGCAAGATAAGCGCCGTGGGTCACAGCGATCCAAAAGTGCAAGTTTTTTTTTTTTTTTAACTTTTTTAATTAGACAATAAGTGACTGTTGGTTTTAGGTAGTGTGTGTTTTAATTTCAGGTGTTCTACATTGATGTTCAATAAATAATCACAGATATTAGAAAGTTTGTGTGTTTCCTTTATTCATTTTAAAATCAGGTAATGCACCAAGACTTTGATTTTAGGCCAAATCAAATGCAATAAGATGCATGCATGACATGCAGGTGTTTTCTGTTTAGACAGTTCTTATCTCAGCCTCATTTGAAATATGTGCCTACATTTTAGTTTCATTTATTTCGTATGCTTCTTTGCACATTTCAGATAGAAATCCCACTAGAGGGCGCTGTCTAATGCGTGTGAATTTGAAATACATTACTTAGGGTATGTTTTAGATCAACATCATTCTTGTACACGTTCGCAAGAAGGTGGGGTTTGTTGTACAGATCACCTAGCCAAGTGAATCACTGAAATAAACCCTTACCTAAATCTATTCAACCAGTATATTGCTTTCGAATGTAAACATAGTCGGACAAAACGTGGACTGTGACCACGTTGTTTAACTGGATTTCACATAGTTTTTTTTTCTCTTTTTCGCTTGCTCTGCGTTACAAAAACAACACTGTACAAAGTGAGCTACCTTATAGACATCGTTAAGGTGTGTTGTGGTATTTGTAGCGTTTATGTACTTAGAAACTGCCATCAAAGGTATGTTAAAGCTTGTTTTTGCAGTTTCACAAAAATGTAGGCTAAAGCACATTCTTCCAATGAGCCTCTGTTGTAATTGTAAAAATTCACTGCTTAATCTTAAAATTGCTGATTTATTTTGGGGTTTTGACAATAGGAGTCCTTTCATACACCCGGCGCAATAAGGAACAAAGGGTGTATGCCATGGTTTGTTGCTATTTTTCGACCAGCACAAATGTAATTTGCATTTGTATAATGTTATTATTAGTAGTAGTATATTATTATAGGCATATTTATATTTGTTTTAATAAAAACAAGTTTAGATTTGTCCACCATCATGTTTTGGAGACTCTATGCGTTACTATATGGGGCATAGGAATAGGAAGTGCGTTTTGATATAACTCAACCAATTTCTTTTTTATTTTGCTATTAGTTGTACATTTATTCGTTAAATATGTAGGCTAATGGATTTCTTCAGTGGAGTGAGTTTCCATCGTTTTCTTACTCCACGAAAGTAAAGAACAAAAGTAAAGAGCAAAAGTAAAGAGAAAGTAAAGAGGACGAATGGAAGAGGCTCGTACTTTATCCTAACTCAGATGGTCTGTTTAACTGTTCAACCTTCAGTTTTTCCACATACAAAGTCCGCCATGTAACTAGCACATTGACCATGGTGCGACACAACTGACTCTTAAAGGAAATGGTAGATGAGACTCTGATTGGTTTAATGCATGTTATGCTGAAAACACACCCATAACTCATTAAGAGAATAAGCACAACCCTTTAAGACCATGTCCCAGGGCGCAGACCTTATTTTTCCATCCTTAAAATAGCAAAAGTGGATTTGGACATGCCCTTAATGCTTTTGCTTCATTCACTTTAGATTGTTAAAATAGAGCCCTACATCTCATTGTTGTACCTGTATTTCTTGTAATTTCTTGTAAAGTTCTTGCAACTGAATGTTTTGTAATTTTCAGTTTGTATTCCACAATTTGCTAATGTCTTGAATTTGCAATTTTTGTATTTTTTGCATTGACATCTGGCAATACACCTCTTTGTTTTAACTAACAATGTGACTGTATAATCTAGCAATAAATCCTATATCCTGTAGTTTTGACTTTAATCTTTCAATTAGAAATATCGGCTACATTTAAAAAATGATTATGGTTGCTTGTTCAAACTACCTGTTTAAAATGAGCTGAAACAACACAATTCGTGTACTTTCTTTGGTCAGTTTATTAGTTTTATGTTCAGTCCACTTAAATTTGTAAACCATTAAGTTACCTTTTTAGCATTTTGTGTTGGGACAACATGAAAGAATTGTGTTGGTCCAACTACCTGGTTAGGAAGTTCCCAGCATGCTTTGCGTGTGATTGAATTAAGAGAGGGAAATGTCGACAATAAAAGTAATCTTAAGTGCTTAAGGTTAATAGAAAGACTTGTTAGAGTTTAATATTCACTTTAGTTTGACGATTTAGAAGATTTTCATATAATGCTTTGAGTTTTGAGATTACCACCTGCAGAAGCACCCATGCTTTGGGTGTTGGCAGCCTAATTATATATATATTATATATTATATATTAATTATATATTTTATATTTATGCATTGTTAACCAAATTAATTCAATAAAAATAAACTAAAAATGCAACAAGAAACACGCAAGCCATATATTTGTTAATGAATCAGAAACTTGTGCACATACTGTATCCTGTATTTGACTGCTATAATTTTAGAATGCGTGTTGTCACAGCAGTAATTTTAAAGTACAGTCATCCATCCTAAATGGCAGAAGTCAGTAAGGTATGCATACTGTGTTTTACTGTATGCCCTATGTTTTACATGTGTCTGCTGTCTGCTCAAACGAGACCAGCAGATGACTGACACAAGTGCTTTTAGAGCGGTCTTCTGGTTGACCTGTGTAGGAGTGGAGACGTAATTAAAGAATGAGGCTGGAATGCCAACCAGCCAGCCATGAGGTAGGTCTGAACTGGCCCGGCAGCGCATGCATACCGACAGCCCTATGAAAAAAACAACTCCCACAGGGGGATCTTGGCTTTTCCTGCTTCCTTACAGTAAAGCCTCCCACAAATCTGCCCGCCGTGCCAACTGCTTTTCATCAGCAAATGCACAGATTTAAGCTATTAGGTCACTAGTAGCCCCTCTTCTTGCTGTAGCTGATGCACATATGAAGAGACAGCATGCTAGGACAGCATAGTGGTGTGTTAGCAGACACCTTTAGTAGGAACAGTAGGTCAGAGGTCACCACTTTCTGCAACACTGCCTCAATCTGACTAAACATATCACTGTAGCGGCTCTATTCTGTGTTTTGGACTATATCCAACAAACTTTTTTGGGCTTTAGATCTGCCAATTATTAGACAATCCTGTAATGAAGTTGTAATTGATGTAATTCTCTGAATTGGGACTATATATGCTGTTATACTTTATTTGTGATACATAGTATGCATGTGAAGCTGCTTTGACACAATCTACATTGTAAAAGCGCTATACAAATAAAGATGAATTGAATTGAATTGAATAGTACTATATATGTAATATATTACTTTTTTGTATTTTGATTATTTCAAGTAGCAGCTTTAATGTAATTTCCCATAACAGGGGTTCCCAAACTTTTCAGCCCGCGACCCCCAAAATAACAATGCCAGTCACTTGTGAACCCCTATAGGTGGTTATAAATATATAAACCTTTCACACAAAGGCGCACACATACCAATAGGCCCAAGTTCATTCATCATTTAATTAATGTCAGAAAGTTTAATCTGATGCCATAAAGTCAATGTGCAGTGTCTTTAATATATTGTAATCAACCCAGAGGTCGCAAGAAAATAATTGAAATGGCTTTTTATTTTCATGTTGTTTTTTTAATGTAACTATTAACCACTACTGTATTTTTCCTCTGTAGGAAAATAAATTAGATTTTTGGAAATCACCAAAGTGACCCCCCTGATTGTCCCACGGGTCCTGACCCCCACTTTGTAAACCACTGTCCTACAACTACAGTTATTTCTTAAAATTATGATTTTATATCACACATCAGTAGTTTTAGTTAGTAATGTTTTGGATCCTCTTTAGGTTTCACATCTGCCTTAATTCACCATGGTAGAAAAGTGCTGGAAACATTACATTAACTCAATGTAACTTACATTTTGGTATATATTAACATGATACAATAACACAGTTATTCCAGATTATTTAGGGCTCACAAGATGGGTTAACTGTGGTTCACATTGTCCACAACATTCATTCATTCATTTTCTTTTCGGCTTAGTCCCTTTATTAATCTGGGGTCGCCACAGCGGAATGAACCGCCAACTTATCCGGCATTTGTTTTACGCAGCGGATGCCCTTCCAGCCACAACCCATCTCTGGGAAACACATCCATTCTCAGTCACACACATACACTATGGACAATTTAGCTTACCCAATTCACCTGTACCGCATGTCTTTGGACTGTGGGGGAAACCGGAGCACCCGGAGGACAAGGGTGCCACGGTGGCCTAGTGGGTAGCACGTTCGCCAATGTAACCAATGCTTAGTTGCTACTATAGGAACATGCAAACTCCACACAGAAATGCCAACTGGCCCAACTGGCCCAGCCGGGGATCGAACCAGCGACCTTCTTGCTGTGAGGCGAACGTGCTACCCACTAGGCCACCGTGGCACCCTTGTCCACAACAATGCTATGCTAATAATGCAATGCTAACAATGTAACCAATGCTTAGTTGCTACTATAGGATCCAAAGTATGCTAAAACAACAGCCTCCACACTATTACACCAGCAGCACCTTCCTGATCCATTAATAGAAACAGGATGGACCCATATTTTCATATTGCTTATGCCAAGTTTTCTTGAAATGTTAACTTTATATCTTTATTATTTGACTTTATTTAACAGTATAGCTTATCGTCCTGTCGTTTGTAAGGACTGCAGGTAAACACAGCATTTGCCCGATAGCAAACAAATACAGACAGGACTCTGGAGTCAAAATGGACGCTGTTCCCAGAGCTCCTGTAACCTTTTGCAGTCCACTGCTAATTTTGGGTCTTCCCACAGGGGCTCGACTAAAAACAAATCACAGCATGTACATACAGGGATCAGGGTACTGCCATGACAGTCAGGAATGCTTGAACCCCAAACTGGGTCACCGCACTAAATAAATAAATACAAGATTTTTGCTGCTTGTTCAAATTAAGCTTAGACTTGTTTAAATTAAGCTTAAACAACACAGTTATTTTTTTTTTGACAATTTATTTGTATTATGTTTCAACTCAAATCTCTAAAAACTAAATAACTAATAATTAATGTTAGCTTAATAATTTTGTGTAGAGATGACATCAATATATTTTGTTGACATAGCTGACTGGGTAGTTGATTCATAGTCCAGCATGATTTGCATGTGAGAAAAAGGGAATATGATAACACTAAGTGTAGTTAGTTGGCTGTTAAGTAGAGAGAAAGACTTGGGTTATAGATTACTTGGTTTTCTTAGTTATTTATTTACTTCTATTCACTTAGTTTAGATGTATCAATTAAGTTTGGTGTTACCAGCTCCATTAACATCATTAATAGCCAATAATCATTTCTTTTCATCTGCCTGGTCTATATCTTACATTTATAAACAATCTGCGTTATTAGTTGTGAATTTGAACTATAATAATTAACAGAACATTATTTTTGTCTCAGTGATGAAGATTATTTAGCTCAACAAAAGTAAACTGTGTTCTGTTAACACAATACAAATGAAAGTAGTTCGATCTAATTGATTCCAATATGACTATTTGCCCAAATATTAAGGTGAAATAACACCATTCCATATGTGGGAAAGTGGGTCAATGTTATATGAAGTTCCACCTATGATTTATTTGCATGCTTTACATGCTTTCCAGTGTCAGTAACATGATTCCTGTATGTTGACGCAGATGATTGGATGGTCTAGAATTTGTAGACAGAGCTTATTCACTTAAACACATTAGAAAGCTCATCTGATATCTAGTAACTGATTCAAATCACTAAAGTTACAGAAATTTCCAGACAGAACTATAGGTTCAGAAATGTACGGCAAAAATCACCAAAACATTGATAAGGAGTCTGTCTTTTTGTCTGTCTGTTTCAAACTGACGATTGTAAAAATTGGCCAGTAATATATTAAAAGTAAATATCCAATTTTATGCAGTGAAGTCCAAATTTGCAGACGTGAATGCTGTTTGCTTTTCTCTTCTGGGAAGAGTTAACCCAGACCTGCTCTGGGCTTCATCACTGCACTCGGGCCAAAGAAGAAATGACAGATAAGTGGCTGATGGAGGCAGAGAAGAGGTTGTTGGTTTAGATGCTTAACAGTGTCTTTAAAATACAAAATGCAATCAGCAAATTCACTGTGTGAACATTTGTTGGCCTAATTTAATTTGTTGAAGCATGGCTAATTTATGTGGAAGATCATTTTGTGCCCGCTGTTAAGCATCTAACGTGTGCACCCTGTTAAGACATTGTAATCTTTCTTTTTAAAAAAAATATTTATTATTTTTCAGTGTGCATATTACTATAGAATAAATGAAGATAAAATAATAAAAACAAACTTATATGCAGGGTTATTATCTTTAACCAGAACTATAAGCATGAAATTTAAATCATTTTTGTCATGTGAAATGAATAAATCTTAACTGAAACAAGCTATTTAAAAAGCTAATCTTGTTTTATTTCAATACGTCGAATAAATAGATAAATGTAACATTCTTTTAAATGGGTCTTAAATGCTTTAGCGTTTATTTTTTCAGAATGTGCATCTTATTGGATTATTGAAATAATTTTCTTTAACTCATGGTTAAAATAATAAATAATGTACTAAAAATACAAATAAAAATGACAAATGAAATGACAAGAATACTGAAACTAAAATGCTAAACCTACTTTAGCTAAAATTCTATTAAATATGTCTAAGGCTACAGTGTAAAAAATATCTGTAAACTGTCTGAATTTGTAAGTTTTCCATATTTTGTTATTTATTATTTTTCTTTTTCGCTTATTTAGGCTCAAATTGCATTATGTGACCTTGAACTTTCTTCCAACAACTTTTAACCTTGAAAAGTGACTTTAATGAACATTTTTAATAGTTTAAAGTGATATATTGTCTAGGTTGCAAAAACCTGGTAATAAGCTGCCAGTACATTTTGTTATTTCGCAAACTTAGTTCTCTATAAATTATTATTTATATGATATCTTGTCTCAAACTACTAAAATGACAATAAAAGTCACTTTGTTAAACCGTAGAGTTGAATTTTCCACATCAAAGGTTGACAGAGCAGAGATCAACATCATATATGCAATTCACAACCGTAAATAAACAGGAAACACAAATTAATTAACATAGATTTTACAGTGTATGAATACACGACAATGGTGCAGCCACTTTTTTTCCTTGCTGTTGCTGTTTTTTCCTCCCGTGTTGTCATCTGATTAGTAAACAATACCTATAGAGAAGTGGCGATATGCCATCATCAGCTCAGTGGTTGTGTCTACTCTACTTCCACTTTAATACCCAGTTTCAAATGTATGCATTATCATTTCGAAAAACACTGTTGTTGTGTAAAAGAACTGGCTAAATGTATAAGAGTTTCCAGTTTTTGACTGAAATCGTTGTGCAATCGGCTCCTTAAATGACACACTTAGTAATTTTATTATTAATAAATGTTACTGGTAAAAAAACAAAAAAAAAACATACAGTTCAAAATGTTGTAGCAATATTTGAAGTAATGCGGACTGAAACTTTATATTTCCAGTTAATATACAGAATTGTTAAAAAATTTTATAAATATATTTTCACACTTGTGGAATTAAATTTATCAAATTTATTTAGATAAAAAGAAATAGATGCAGGACACCCATGACTGTTCCAATTATTCTGAAAATGGTGAATGCTACAGCAGTTGAGACTTAAAGAGAGGTTTGGTTACATTTGTCTTGTGAAGCAGTGGAGGAGTTGACAGGAGCCTGAAAGCAATGGGTTTGTCTGGGAGAGAAAGGACTGCTGGAGTCTGTTCCCTCACCCCCGCTGAGCAAGAGATGACAACGTTCATTGTTCTTGAATTAAACAAACAGGAGTTGGTAAGGCGCGGTTCTGGCACTGAGCTTATCAGTGAGATGGAAAAACCCATTTAGAATCTAATCCTTCAAGATGACATTACATGTGCTGTGTTTAAGTAGCTTATGAGCATGCGTGGCTGACGGCAGGAGGTTAGGACTCTCGCTGACGTGTCTCTGGAGGATGCAGAGGAGATAGTACTGCATTTACTGCAGATAACGCTACTATCATATTACTGCATGGAATTTGAAAAAAATCTATATTGTAATGTTTTACTTTTCTCTGATATGAAAACTGTTTCATCAGATGACTTTAATGGCTCTATTTTTAAGGAATTCATTATTTCACAACACACATTTCAACTATAGATAAATACATGAATGATATGTCAATGAAATAAAGAGTGCTTCATGGTTTTATGGTGATTCGGGTACAGAAATTAAAAGATTAGAATATTAAAATATAAAAGAACACTTTATAGTAGGGCTGCACGATTCCTGCTAAAATGAGCTTAAAATCAAGATCACAATTTTCTCACGCTTCTGTAGATGTAAAATAAAGGTTGATAGATCGGTAGGCTATTATTTGATGTTATTCTTAAACATATGGTAAAACAATTATTGAATTATTATATTTGAGACATATGCTTGTTATTTGTCATTGACAACATTATTAGACCATTTTTTTTCACTGGTAAAATCAGACATTTGTCATTATCAGATTTCCTCTTGCATTTTATTCAGCATTATATAAGCTAGAGTAGTTTGTGTTCACTATGAAAAAAAAAACATCAAGTGCTTTTGGCAATCATAACTTTAAAATGCAATATGATCATTTAAGTAATGTACACACTTTTGGTTACACTTTACTGCCAAGCTCGCTCATGTCATGGCTGTCGTCACTTTGAGGAAAAATAAACATACATGCAAATCATACTTCCCTCACGGCTCCAAAACGATCACTTTGTGCAAGAAACTGAACGTTGTTTTTTAACATTATTACCTGTTTTTCTCAGCCTATGCAGGTTCTGTTCACAGATCATTCACGGGCAATTGTGCGTCCTCTCAGTAGTAAACAAGTGCGTCAGCTCACTTGTGATTCGGCTGTGAATACATCATTACGTTAAGACAGAAATAACATTTTTGGGTGAATTATACTTTATAAATACAGTATGTTACTCTTTCAACACTTTTTGGAGGTGTACATGTTGCTGAGTAACGCATGTACAACAATGTGAAGACTCGTGCGACCTCCTTTAAGCTTTTCTTCTGAACTTGAAAATATAATTAATGCTAAATCCTAGAGATGCTGGATTAAGATTATGTGGGGGGTCTAATCGAGATTGTGATTTTTTTTTCGATTAATCGTGCAGCCCTACTGCATAGACTTCTCTGTATAAATAATAAACAATTAATCTTTGTAAAATGTAACAAACTCTTTTTAATTGATTTGCACCTGAATGCTTTAAACGCATCAGAAATACGTGTTTTGGCCTTTCGAAAAACTTAAAAGACGTTGCTCCAGGTGTGTTTCGATGCAAGTTTCAGATGCTAAATCCTCTAGAGGCTGCATTATTTAGGTTATGCTTTGTTGTTTGTTTCAGATACATGCCCTTCTTGTAGTACAGATCACCTGTGAACTCCTGACCAAATCCCTTTAAGCCAAACCAATTGTGTTTTCAAATGCAAAGTTGCAAACATTAGAGAAAAGTGCAAAGGTGCTTCACTCTGAGGTTGCCAAAGGCATGTGCTAAACAGCATTAAAGTTTATTAAAATTACAGTTAAACGTGCATGTGTCATGCAAAATATATTATTATTGCAATTTTAACAGTAAACAACTGCAAATCCTGAGTTAAAATCTGTCTCACATTTTCTGAAGTACATTATAATCAATCTCTTGGAACAGTGTTATTTTAACGACATCATTTGTTTACATGAAATCCAGAGCTGATGCAAACATATCCATATCACTGGGATGAAATGCTTCTTAACTGCTGTTTGTGTTTAATTTGTTATTGAGAAGAATGAGCGTAGCATATATTGATTCATCTAAACATCACTCTCAGCAGTCTGGGTAACGTCAGGCTGTTCATTATCCATATACCACAGCAAAGGTGATTCCAACTCCTTTTTACTCAGAATACAAAAACGTCTTAACCATGAGTACTTTAGGACATCAATACAATCTCTGTATTCACTGACTGAACTGCAATACACAGTAATATTTGAGGGTTTATATATATATATATATTTATATTTGGATATGTGGTATATCCAAAGTTTAGTAGAAACTGGCATGCAGAAGGGTCAAGCTCAAAAATATATAAAATAGAATGACATACTGTATCAGACTAATAGAGAAATAGAATAGCATGTAGTTACATGTGCAATCATAAGCTAAAGAAAGCTTCTGGCTGCAATTCACTTAATGGCCAATGGTGTCACTAATATTATTTTACAGTAAAATAGTGTTAAATGTGTTGTATTGTATTGCGTTTAAAATAAACAGGATATCAAGTTTTTAAAGAGGGCAGATGAGGATAAAGAATTCTGTGGATGTTATGACAGACTATGGCTGCGTCCGAAACCGCCCACTACTCAGTAGGTACTGCATTTTAATTTAAACGCACTACTCGGCCGTTAGAAAAGTACGTTCTATACAGTATGAATGTGAGAAGTATGAATGGAATTCGGACATACTACATCCGCCATTTTGTCACGGTCACGTGACCTACCTGCGTCAGTTGCGTCGCTTCACTCCCATTCATGAATTCTCTAGCGGGGCATCATGGGATAGCGCAGCGTGCATTGGATGCGCACTTCAGAATCTCGCCGGAAGTAGTAAGTCATCAGGGTACTTCTCGCATACTGATTTTCGAATTCTATGAATTCTGACATACTACTCGGCACGCATACTGATTTTAGCGTACTGTATAGTATGGAAGTATGCGGTTTCGGACGCAGCCCAAATGTAACAAACCAAATTTTTCAAAGACATTTTGGCCTACAAAACCATGTTTGTGAAACGTCAGCTATCAAACACGTGAGGACTGAACAATAGAATGTTTGAGCATCGATATCGCAATGTGTGTATCCACAGTCACATCACAGGATTAGATTTTTTATCAAAGGTTAAGAGATAAAAATATGATTTAAAAAAAAATTGCTATTTACGCACCACGGCCACATAGTGGGTATCAAGCCTCGGCTGGGTCAGTTGGCATTTTTGTGTGGAGTTTGCGTGTTCTCCCCGTGGTTGCGTGGGTTTCCTCTGGGTGCTCTGGTTTCCCCACAAGTCTAAAGACGTGGCATAGGTGAATTTGGTAGGCTAAATTGTCCATAGTGTATGTGTGTCAGTGTATATGGATGTTTCCCAGAGATGGGTTGCAGCTGGAAGTGCATCAGCTGCGTGAAACATTTGCTAGATAAGTTGGCTGTTTATTCCGCTGTGGCGACCCCAGATTAATTAAGGGACTAAGCCGAAAAGAAAATGAATGAATGGAAAAACTATTTATACAATGATGACTATGTTATTTTATGTTTGATTGTTCGATTTTGGTACTTGATTACTGTTCGGCTTTCCTATTAAACCATAAAGCGCTGTTTATTTATCTTTTATGTTTGCTTTGTCATATTAATATATTAATATATACATTAATATATGCTTGTGATTTATTATAATTAATGCTGATGCACTGCATAGAAAAAGTCTCGATCCTTCTAGTTGATCTACATTAATGAAATCATTCCAAATGGAGCTATTCAAATAATCTCCTGAAATTATATTAATTTCACAATATATACTGCAGCTTAACAAATGTCAGATTGTTTTAATATCGTGCAGCCCTAAAGCACACTAATATTTTTGTTAATTCAAATTTCCTAAAGTCAGAAATTGGATGGGTTTAGTTAGTTTCATCAACATGACCCTTCTGCAGAGTCAGTCAGATAGTATGTAAAGAGAGGATGCATGATACTTAGAAAGAATCTAATCACGTGGGCCGAAAGCGGCTAGCTAAGGTGATTATGTGGAGGAGAGCATGTCCAACCTCAAAGAAGCCACTGCTATTAAACTTGAATGAAACTGTGATCAATTTAAATGGAGCAAAGGCAGAATTCAAGATTAGCTTCAGGACTGCATTAGAAAGAGGTTGAGTAACATCACTGGAGTCATCTGGCGTCACTTGCTCACTTAATCCTATCATTGGTCAATCCTGCTCGCCAATCAGACTAAACAAATCCTGTGTAATAGAATAGAGCTACTTTCCATTCCAAACAATCTGTGCTTAGCAAAGACTGACATTCAGCCGTGACGAAGGAACGAAATACTGCGTTTAAAAAAGGAAGATTTTTATCTTGTGTTTTATTGCTTCATTTGTTCTTCATTGTATGCTTTTTAATATGACATAAAATGGTGTTTTGTAGAGAGTTTTTAAATGAGGGGAAAAAACTGTTGCTTGCAAGTGTGCACATTAACTTCCATTCTTTTTTCCATATTGTTCAATAACAAGGTTAAATAGGAGCAAACCCAGTTACTGAACAAGGTATATTGAACATTATGGACTACAACACCAACAAACCTCAGCCCTTTATCCGATAAGACATTTGGGTATTTGCAAACACCTTGCATTAGACTATTGATTTTTGGCTTTAAATCAGTACTTTCAGTATTTACTAAATATGCAGAGAAGAATACTGCTGAAAAGGCGTGAATGCAGCTATTTTTGCACTTGACCTTTCTGAATGTGCATTTGTACGAGTTTCACGGACAGATCCAAATTTCCTGGGAGGAAAGTATTTAAATGAGTTACACAATGCAGTTGGAATTGTGCAAATTTGCCCTGTTTGGTAAATCTAGCTCATAGCATCAATTATATTTTCAATTAAATTAAAACACGGTGTTTATATTGTATATATTTCCTGCATACATTTTTTAACAAATGACAAGAAGGGTTGCCAGATTGCATAAACACACCTGGCAGACCCTTGAAGAGAGTATACAGCAAAAAGTGCAATGATAAGGCATGCAAATAAAGTACAATAGTAGTCACAATGTACAGCAAAACAATCTGATTTGGTCACACTTTACAATAAGGTTCATTAGTTAATGTTAGTTAATGCATTTACTAACATGAACAAACAATGAACAATACATTTACTACAGTATTTGTTCATGTTAGTTGACGTTAGTTAATGAAAATACAGTTGTTCATTGTTAGATCATGTTAACTCGCGGTGCGTTAACTAATGTTATCATGCCTGGACTTGGATGTTAATAATGCCTCAGTAAATGTTCAATTATGATTAATAAATGCTGTACAAGTGTTGTGTATGATTAGTTCATGTTAGTAAATGCAATAACTAATGAACCTTATTGTAAAGTGTTACCCCTTCAGCTGATTATGAGACTTCATAACTGGACTCAACAACTGGACCACTGTCATTGTGCACCATCTCAGATGTTCCTTTAGTTGTTCTGTAATGCTCTCTAGATTGTTTTCTAGAACTGTCTCATGAGATTGTCTTCCTAACATCAGGCATGTGTCATCTATCTATCTATCTATCTATCTATCTATCTATCTATCTATCTATCTATCTATCTATCTATCTATCTATCTATCTGTCTGTCTGTCTGTCTGTCTGTCTGTCTGTCTGTCTGTCTGTCTGTCTGTCTGTCTGTCTGTCTGTCTGTCTGTCTGTCTGTCTGTCTGTCTGTCTGTCTGTCTGTCTGTCTGTTTGTGTGTCTGTCTGCCTCTCTGTCTATCTATATGTCTATCTATCTATCTATCTATCTATCTATCTATCTATCTATC
>CAIGQQ010033930.1:4785354-4800919 GCA_903798035.1 Danio albolineatus | reverse complement strand
TAAAATGAAAACTCACTAGTATAAATGCAGTTAATTTACATAAATTCTATTACTTTTCCTCTTCTCTCCTTTTAACCACTGTGTATTCATATACTGTAATGGATTCAACATTTAACACCATAATTTTACCAGTCAAGAGCTCTAAAAACAGGTAATAATGGTAGTTTATTAGCCATTTACTCATAACAGACAGTGTCACAACACATCCTGTGTTACAAATCTAAATATTCCACATTCAAAACGCAAAACAGAAGTGGAGGAACAGAAAGTGAATTTTTTGAGTCTGACACCATAAAAAGGTCTGGACCCGACTTTATGTTTGTGTAATTCCTGCATTCCTTTGCTGTGTAAATGTCCAGTCCAATTGCTTCAGTGTCGCTGTGGATGTTTTTCTCTGTCAGTCTGTCAGCGGATCTAAAGGGCACACACTTCAAACTTTAAAGATGAACAGAGAAGCAGTTTTTTGCTTCATTCTAAAGCTGCCTTGTTTATTAGGTCAAACACTGTGACACCTAAGGGATACATGCTTAGAAAACACTATTTCAACAATCAAAGTGCATGATCTAAAAGGGCATTTAGGGCGTTCAATATCCACTTTTTCTATTTTAAGGACAGGAAAACAGTTGGCACACCTGGCATGTGGTCTAAAAGAGTTGTGCTTATTAATTTGATGAGTTATGTGTTTGTTTTGCACATAATGCATTCCCTTTAAGAGCAAGTTGTGATCATGCCCTGGTGCAACGGCTGTTTACATGGCGACTTTGTAAGCAGAAAAACTGAACGTTTTAATAGCAAAGAAATAGATTTGTCTGTACGTGAGGTTAAAGTGCACAAATAGACCGTTTCATCAAAACCCTCAGAGGTGAAGAAGGTGTGGGACGAGGAAGCGTTTTTTATACTTATGTACACAACAATAGTTTTTACATTTTAATCCTTTACTTTTTTTATATTTAAAGATGTTTCTGTACTGCTGCACAACCCTGTGTGTGTAATAAGCAACATGTATGTAGTAACTCGCCTGTTACTAATGCACTCTTTAAATAATGAAAAGGCTTAACCGTGTAACTAACTTTAGGCTAGCTTTTATTAGGTAATTGGTCAAGGGCATGGCCTATTTCATTTGCCTCAAAATAGCAATGCGACAACAATATGCCTTAAAACCTTCACAGTTGTAGTAGGGAAAAGGAGCGAGGACTCAACTGCAAAGAAATAAGTTTTTTTTACTTATAATAAAACAAAATAAAAAGGCAAAATAAACTACCCCGAGGGGGAAAACATTAATAAAACAAATAAACAAACAAACTTGATAGGCTGGCTGGGATCAGGACCGAAAACAGGACAGGACTAGAAACAACGATGAAACGACGATGACGAACTGGCACAGGACAGACATGAGGAGAATATAAAGCAGAAATAATCAACAAACAAACAGGTGAACATGATAGACTAATAATGGGTTAACAAGGAGGGTGGGGCTAGACAATAGACGGGGGAGCACATGACAACACAAGCCGTGTGCTCACATAAAGACTAGAACACGCAGCCAATGAGAGAACTCATTAACTGCATGCTCGCATGATGACATGTAAACATACACCACATGCTAAACACAACAACAACAACAGAGGACTGAACGAAAGACACAAGCACACGATAAAATGAAAACATCTTACCGTGCGCTCACACACGCAGCCTGTATGTTTCATCCCAGCGCCAACCGAAAACGAAACCATCTAGACTTAAACGCTGGGAATGAAGCCACACGCTGCGGACATACAAACACAAACACCAGGACGAGAGCGCGCAATCGCAAACACGCCCAGACCCCATGCGCCCTTATCAAGCAGGAGCATGCCCACAATTGGCACTCATACAGAGACACAATGACAACATATAGGACCACCAAAACAAGAATTAACAAGACTGGAGTGGCAGAAGGCTGACAAAAACACCTTCTATTCTGACCAGTATGTTTATGGGCACACAAATAGGTGCAAATGTATTTGATATTTAAACATGTGGTGCAGGACGGGAAAACTACAAGTGTACCAGTCTGAAACTAGCAAAAAGATAAGCCTGATGCCACTTTTCACTGGATCCGGGTATATGATTGGGTCATATGTTCACATTGTGACAAAGTTTAAATGTGTCCTTGATTCATATAAAACAATGTTTTCATTATGTTTAAATTAACTGTATAATTTTTAGCACTAAAACCAGAAGAACAGTACAGTACTGTATGTGCATGTTTAGACATGTCTTTTTGCAGAGTGTGTCTGTTCATGTTGAGTAAGCTGAGGTGGAATTATGTACATATTTTGCTTTATAAGCTCGCTCTGGATTATGGTATGCAGGTAATAAAATGTCTCTTGAAGCAGTTTATGATGAGCACGTCAAAAAACTCTTGACTGAAGCTCAACTACGTTTTTTTTTGTGCCTTTAGGGAAGCATATTTTAGTCCTGCTTGTATGCAAAATCCAAACCATAGTATATACTGACTCTAGCTATATTTATAAGGGTAGCAGTACCTTTAAACTACATAAATATCCTAGCTAAACTGTACTTACTGTGTTGTACTACTTTGTCACTTCTGCTTTTATAATCTGCCAATTTGGGCATCCTATTCAGCCTATTCAACTTTCAAACTCCTGTTCCAGTTGTATCGCAGTTTGTTTGGCATCTTAACTGATTTGAATCATCACACAGCTTACAGTTTATTATCACTAATTAGTAAACTGTACGTGCAAACAACAACTTGTGTTCAGATCTTTATTTAAAAAAAAATGAATAATCCTTATTGATATTGAATAAGGATATTTATAAATTATTTGTCTTATTATTAATTATCTTAATTGCAGTACATACAGTGTAAGTGGTTTACTGTATCATAAACCATGGTTTATCCTGCAGTCTTGTATATTAATATAATACACCATAGTGTTGCTTGGAGTCATTTTACACCTCATTAAAGTCATCTAACCCCCACTGCCATATGCTTTCAATGAACTCCTTCTAAAAATCATTCAGTTACTGCAGATTTTAAATGTTTATATCCAAAATTGTGATTATAAATATTGAAATGCTCTTTTATGTTCTTAAGCATTTGTCGATTTGTATTTTTTAACAACGCTGTTTATTAAAATACACACTTAGAACTGATTAAAGGGGTCATGAACTGAGAAATCAAAATTCCCTCAATGTGTTGACATAAAAGAGGTGATTGTACTAAAAAAAACATCCTGTACATTTCCAAACTCGATGCTTTCTTGTAAGTCTAAAACAGATTATATTGAAGACAACCTGGGCTAATGCTGGGTTTAGACGAAACAATATCAGCTCAGTTTTGGCAAGATCTTTTTGATGTACAGTAGGATGTTGAAGTGGTTTGAAAACAATGGGCAATGAGATGTAAGAATCTATCGTTTTATCTCATAAGTGTCATAGGGGTTGTTTACACACGTTCACCTCATGCATTTTTTTCTAATTAGATAGCTATATTACAGTTTCCCACTGGGCTGATGCACTTTTGGGCTGAGCTGATCATCTTCTTTTAATCTGATCAGCCTATAAAACGCTTAGCAGCCTATCATTTTTTCTGCCTAATTAATCGACGATGCTGTAATTAGGCATGGGCTGGTAAGATTATGACGGTATGATAACCTTGGATAAAAATATCATGAAAAAAATATATCATCTGTTGTAAAATATATTGCTTTTACA
Source organism: Danio albolineatus (assembly GCA_903798035.1). Lineage (NCBI taxonomy): Eukaryota > Metazoa > Chordata > Actinopteri > Cypriniformes > Danionidae > Danio > Danio albolineatus. The sequence goes on along the minus strand of CAIGQQ010033930.1, from coordinate 4,797,199 downwards.
TGTCTTGGTAAAAAACAAAAACGTTTTCACTATATATTTTATTTTTAGAAATATTTAAAGCATTTTTGAGCAGTAAACATGTCAGGCTAAATAATTTGAGTGAATCATTGACTTCTGCTGTCTTCATTAGTTTCAATAACACAGATTTATTTACAGATTTCTTTTTCTGTCGAGGATACTGCTGTCTTAAAAACAAACAAACAAACAAACAAATAAAAAAATCTTACCCAAACCTTAGGAACGTTATAGCAGAAAATTTTGGCGGTTTTGAAACCTTGACTTTTCCAAACCATGGTATACCTTTAAAATGGTTATCGTCCCATTCCTAGCTGTAGTCTGTGATGCTCTGAAAGTAAGATGTTTTTTTTTTTCAGACAGACCGGCCCATGGGACATGTTCCGCAGCCCATTGGTTCTTTTCTTTATTGAGATTGGGCTGACCCAATCACAAACTCCCATTTTGGGCTATGTGTGAGCATGCAACGTCGGTGTGTATTTGTCAAAATAGTTGTTACACCGCACAAGTAAGCAGAGCGTGAGCAGCACGTGTGCAGGCGTTTTCCTTTTTACACAACAGCGCTAATAGGCAACAGGAACACCACAAATGACACTGGGATATTTGTTGTGCTTTTATCGTATTTTTTTTTCATTAACCATTAAATGATAAAAATTAAAATGTTAAATTAAAATTATTTGGCAGCTTTAACATCAGAGATGCATCACACACATTTGGTGCCTCTGTAAATGGAGAGAAATTTGTTTACAAAGGCATATCATTTTGTTTTTGTAAGAGTAGGTCATACACAAATGAATGTAAACCCTTTACAGTTTTGTATCTGCATGACAAACACAGATGTATAATTTAGCCAGTATTTTCATAGCCTCCCTTCTGATTATTTTTACTTGTAGTGATGTACAAAGCCTACACCCTATACTATCATATCCAAATAAAATATATAGCTTAGCTTTCTCTCTTGTACATTTTTAATGCATTTCTATATATATATATATATATATATATATATATATATATATATATATATATATATATATATATATATATATATATATAATGCATATAATTTTCAGCAAATGTCATTCTCTTCTGTCCTCTAAAGACATTTCAGGCAGTAAAAGGCTGCAGCATTATAACGTTATGTCTAGACTGTGCTGAAAGTGTATCTACAGGATGGTAAAATGTGCTGCTATAACAGGCCAAACAGAAATGTTATTCCTTAGTACCCAAACAAGACTTCCTGGAAGAAAGACCAATTTCAAAGGTAATTAAGTGAATCATGGACCTTACCCAGCATGCTATTTTAATACCTGCTCTTTGCTACAATTAAGGTTTAAGTCGTAAAGTAAAAAATGCAAACCACACAATTTGGTCTCTGCAGAAAATTGGACTTAATTACCTGCAAGCTGAAGATTAGAGGAAAGGATGTAGGAAGCAGCCCAATTGTTCAGTGACTAAAGGCTCAGTTTTGTGTTAATGGAAGTTTTTAGTAACCCTATATATGTTACATATATCAATTGAAATGATAAAAGGACTCACAGCACAGAAACAGTATGGAGAATGCAGGAGAACAAACACATATTAAACAACACATATTAATTTTTAAAAAAGTGTTAAAGTGATAATATTTTTCAACACACTAATATTTAGCTCTCCCAAAAAGATGAAAATGAAGCCGTTATTTGCTCACTTGATGTTGTTCTAATGTATAATTATCAGACCACTGAAGGAGAAGCATGAAAAGGAAGTGAAAACATCTCTTATTACTCTTTTAATAAAGTATCACAGAATAATCTAATGCATCATGTGTTATATATGTCAATTTGTCAGGGGATATCATATCTAAGTATAAAGAATGAGATCAATATATTATTTCAAATTTCACCAAATCCCAAATTGCCAGATCTTGGATGAAACGTGCACATTCAGCACATTACGCAGATTTCAACGCATTTGTGACCACGACCTGGCTACCTAAGCATAGTTGCACTGTTGGTATCTGTGCAGGTAGTCAACAGTTAGTTGAATCAACTGTAAAAAGAATGCTCAGGTTGTGCTGTAGTGAAGAAAAAAACATGGTAGGAAAACATTTAAGTGCGAGAGCTTTGCATTTAAAATGCGATTGACTACCATTAAGTAAACATGTGGAAGCAAAACATTTTTTAAATGTCTTTTTTTGTGCTCCAAAAAGAAGGACACATGGTGCTGGAACAACAGCCTGTTGAATAAATAACTTGCTTTCATTTTGGGTGATCGAAAACTTTTTGGGCATATTTGACACATATTTGACATAGATTAGCTGCTGTGTTCATTCAGAAGAAGTGATGCTCATCAGTCATAAGAAAGCTGTTAAATACTGTAGGCAAATACATAGACTATTTTAATGTGTCAATGACACTGGCCCATGAACATTTCCTGCTTATTGTCACACTATTTCATAACTGTAACGAGGCAGTTTTATCATATCTCAATGTTAAAACAGGTTAAAACAGCTGCCATAACATTATTTATCAATATGTGGACCTTTTTGAAGCTACAGTATAGAAATGAAAAATGTAATACAGGAAATAGGTTAGGACATTTGTTATTGTTTACATCCCTCAAAATGGTCTATAAAGCAATTCCATGTAAATGTAGCAAAACCTGATAGCGAAAGTTTTTTTTTTTTTGGCTTTTTGTTTTTTGTTTTTACAAAAAAAAAAGTATTTTACAGTACCTTAAAAATATTCAAAAATGTTTTCAAAAATATATATTTTGTCACATATGTTATATATAAGTCACACAAGTGGCAATTTCGCATCTGGCACATCCATAATGGTCCGATGTCATATTTATAACAAATAATTTTTACGAAGTATGTTGTACACTGTAAACTTGCTAACTTTTTTTTCACATTCATATCCCATGTTCATTTCTCTCATTTAAAATCTAGGAAAAAATTATATTTTTCTAAACCCATAACTAGGGGCGCCACGGTGGCCTAGTGGTTAGCACGTTCACCTCACAGCAAGAAGGTCACTGGTTCGAGCCCTGGCTGGGTCAGTTGGCATTTCTGTGTGGAGTTTGCATGTTCTCCCCGTGGTTGCGTGGGTTTCCTCCGGGTGCTCCGGTTTCCCCCACAAGTCCAAAGACATGTGGTAGGTGAATTGGGTAGGCTAAATTGTCCGTATAGTGTATGAGTGTGAATGTGAGTGTGTGTGGATGTTTCCCAGGGATGGGTTGCGGCTGGAAGGGCATCCGCTGCGTAAAAATATGCTGGATAAGTTGGCGGTTGATTCCGCTGTGGCGACCCCGGATTAATAAAGGGACTAAGCCGACAAGAAAATGAATGAATGAATGAATGAACCCATAACTCTGTGGTTAGTTGATTTGGAAAATATAATCTGATGTTTCAATATAATGTTAGCTTATACTTTCTCTGTGAATTTAGGTTTTAAATTTTTGATGAGTTTTCACATCCATGATGCTAAAATGATTCTATACATTCAGTCTATATATTTGTGTATTGTGAAAAAAAGCAGCATATGAAGCGGTTGATGGAATGTGCGTTTTTTCTGTTATCTTTGCGGTGGGATCTTCAGCCCAAGCAGTTCTTTAAAGTTAACTGGAAGATCTTCTTGAGGTCTTCTTGAGGTTTTCCTGTAAGGCAGTCAGTGCTGAAGTGTTGCTATGAGTGATTAGCACACGCACACAAACATACACACGCAGTCTCTAAGGAAACACACAGTAAAAACACCGCAGTGCCTTTAACTGGCAATACAACAGCTGGATGGAGCAGCTGCTTCTTGCGAGTCCAGTGCCTTACTGGTTTTACTGATTGTTTTTTTTTTTACAAATTGAAAAATGGCTGTGAAATCTAATATATTGTATGGATATAATAGTGCACATACACTAAGATTTGTTAATGTTTTTGAAAGAAGCATTGTCAAAGCTGTGTTCTTTTGATTGAAAATGCAGTCAAACTACTGTATAAAATAAGATGTCATTTATTCTTGTAATGACAAAGTTGAATTGGTGTATCTTAAGTATCTAATGCAACCCAACTCCTCTAGAGTAAACTTCAATAAGCAGTATTTTACTGAAGCTGAAGGAAAACATTTCACAACCACCTGTTCCTGCTTAATTCATGGTAAACGTGAAGATACTCAGTAAATCTTCTGCTTGTGGTTTCCAGAGGTGACGTGTGGTTTCAGCGCGTACGTGTGTGAAAGTGAGTTCAAGCCCTTCATTGGCCAGAAGCTCAAGAAGCAGAGCTCACGAACGAGAATTCAAACATCCAGACCCCAGCTTTGATCTGAGCACTGAGAATGTAGGGACTGGTGAAAGTGACTCATTTTTTCCAGACAGACTCATTAAGCAGTTGCTGGAGGACAGTGAGGCACATCTGTTGTGCTTCTGCCTTATAAGTGGTTGAAGCGTCCGCCTGGTGCAGTTTACTATGAACTAGTTTTCCATATTGATCCATATTGGTAATGAAATTTTTGAAGCGTTTGAATATCACTTATCTGTAGTCTCCATACTGTCATCCTCTCTCGGACAGTGTGTACGTTTATATGGACATGAATCATTTACATCAGTCCTTTTATTTCTTCTGAATAAGGCACTGTTAAAGATTATATAGTGTTTAATTGAGTTGCATTTAAAATAACCATATTGTGTTCCTGTTTTAAATGTCATAACACGTAGATTGATTAATAGCACACTTCATTATGTCCACACATGATGCCATTCAACATCCTCCAGAATTTCTTCTTATATATTTTATTTCAAGAGTTCACACTTAGCTGATGATTGATTGTAAAGCTAGTTTGGCATGCTGTCCCGGGAGAGAGCCCTGAGCTCATAAGATCCTCGAGCCTGGGGCTCCCTCCCGTTTGCAGGGCAAGAGGGGAGTTTGAGCTCAGGTAGCTCTCGAGAAACCCCCGCCCTACTGCTTCTTGAGAATTGATATGAGGGTATGCTGCTGGTGGAATTTGACTATGGTGCTGATTCGTTAGTCAATATCTGTACATCTTACAGGTAAATGTAATGTCATCTAGCACACATTAGGTTTCAGCAGTTGGAAATATAGTAGCACAGTGTAGTGCTACAGGGTTAAGTCATCAAAAAGTTCTACTAGGTGGTGTACCGGTGTGGTGAGGAGTCGAGTCCCCCTGCAATCGAGTCCGCATAGGACTCCTTAGGGATCGTCTGTAGTAAATGCCTGCTATTATTGTGATACCTTGTCTGGCTAATCAGAGGTGCGTTAGCTTAGAGGTATGATTATGCTCACACATAAGCTAACCCGGCTAACTTAACAGTATAAAAGATGCTCAATTTCATAACCCATGCATGCCTTGAATTATACAGTACGTAAGTATTCGAAAAGGTCAATATACAGTAACGCTGATACATGTTATACATTTAACGGTGAAACGAATCATGCTTACATTAAATAAATTATTAACAGGATTTCATATATTGTACTTTATAATTAGGCACTACAAACTATACCTATTACAACTCCAGTAAAGCAATAGAATCCCTTGGGGTCCTAGGTGGACCCAATTCTCAGGGGGGGCTCGATTTCTCATGACACCGGTCAGTTCTCGTGAATATATCAGGTCTTAGATTGAGCTAGTGAGATTGAGTCCCACACAATGAAAAAAAATTTCAATACATCCTTCAAAATTTTATGTATCAACATGTGGATATTTGTTATGGTACCATATAACTTTTTTTGAATTTTACAGAAGCTTCGTTTGAAGTCAATTGTTCGTTATGCGATAAGTGCAAACTGATGATGGCGGATACAAATTCTTACTCGAATTTAATTTACTTTGTCATCAAACTTCTATATCTTTGTATAGCCATTGAAAAAAATTGGTCAAAAGTCCTACACAATAGTCTATTGCATATGCGACTAAAATAGGAACACTCCACCTGTGCTAATTCAATTGTTTACTTACAGTATGACTGATCAGGATGATCAAAAAAATCTCCATTTAAATGGGTGATTCTTATTTAGAGTGTTTATTGTGTTTATACTGGTATATTGTTCTCCTTTTAAATGTAGTGACTGATTTTGCACAAAACACAATCCAACATGTTCTCATCTCCTGTCATCTCATTCAGACCATTCGAAGCAGTTTGTTCTGGTGCAACAGCCCTTCATTATACTACTCGCCTGTTTCAGTTTCACTTTGTTTATTTATCCAGAGGTTTTGGTTCCTCTTTTTACAGTTAATATTGCAAACTCCATGGGTGTTTCAGATTTCATTTTGAAGATCAAGTGCAAAACATGGGAGGAACACAATGCTTGTATTGTTTGTGTTTAGTTTTCTCTTGGTGGTTTTCTTTTTCACTTTCACTTGTTCTCTTCTTTCACTTCAGTTGATAAGCTAAATGTAATGCCAAAATACTCAAATTTAAAACATAGTCATTTGTGTCTAATGTGAAAGTAATATATAGTTATGGAAGATATTTGAGAAATTTGAGAATTTAACCTTAAATTAAGTTCCTAATGTAATTTTGGGAGGAGCCTGATCAGTCAGGTGGGTCAGTCAATTATCACGCGTGTATATAAGCAGCGGTCCTTGCACTGTTTGGGTTGACTTATGTTCCGGCATCCCTCCACCTCTCCATCTCCTCCTCTAAAAAAAGGGCGGGGTGGGGGGGACTCATAATTAGAACTCGAGTTAAGCCTCGAGCCTCCTTCAATGACGGGAGGTCCGAGCTCTCGTAGATGTTTCATAGCTCGGCCCCTGCAGGACAGCAGCGCCAAAATCGTTTACAGGAATCAGTCTCATGCTTTCCACTCCTCCATTACCGCCACAGCATCTGCTTAGGATACTGCCAGGTCCAGGATTATGGATACCTTTAGAAGTGCTCTGTGGTTGGCATTATTTATAGCTCAATTGTCTTAAATGACGTTTCGACGTTATCTAGTTTATTCTCTAATATTGAGATTAGAATTAATAATTGTGCTCATTTTGCTAAATGCTAAATGGCATCATTTATTAAAATGCCACGTTTTTATTATTATTATTTTATTTCTTTATTGACTAATTAATTGGTTGGTTGGTTGGTTGGTTAGTCAACATTTTGGAAGGGCACTTCTGTAAAATCTAAACAACTACCATGACCAAATCAGTGGCAAAAATCTTTAACATCAAGCTATTCTTGAGGTTATAACTTGAGGAAATAAAGAAGTGAAGATATGTACACTGATTGTCATTTGAATTAATGCCGCGACAGTATTTCCCAGTGGCATGATACAGAGTATCAATGCTTATTGTATATTTTACAAAAGTTATAAAGTTCCAGTATTGTGACAACACTACTGCTAGTGCTTTCCCTCTCCAAGGCTGACCTCACTGCGGCTTCAGCTCCATCCGTCTGATGCTGAAATGCAGAGGCAGAGTGCAGAAGTGACGTGTGTGTCTGTGGGTTTGGGTGTTGGTCTCATATCCGTTCACATTCAATTGTGTGAAGATGTGCAATGTCCCAAAACTGAGATCAGGCACATTATATGCAGCATTTGAAAAATTCCAGCTCACTGATCAAAGGTCACAGTGGAGAGCAGGCATCGGTGCAGCTGTTGTTTCAGCACACACACATCAAAGCCAGGTTTCTACTGAAGCTTATCAGTGCTTTTCAGTGGTCTGAGGACTCTGGTTTAGGTTTTGTTTTTAAATTCTGTCGAAATTCATTCAAGCTGTGTTATGTGGTTAATGGTGGTACATTGCCATATGTGGTAGAGTAATTCAGACATGTTATTCTTGATTTTATTGATTTTGTCTGATGTTGTTTTATTTACAATAAACAAATCCTCAATGAAACACGAATGCAATGAACATATTCAAATACTAATTAACAGTTTTTCTCAGTCGCTTTGGTACATTTCTCAGATCAGAATTGAAATACTCAAAACTACCTGTTCAACTACCTGCACATCACACTTGTGCCACTTGTCATCACACATCAAATAAGAAGTTTCTCATTCTCATTACAAAGCCTATGCTTTTGTACTTCTATGCAAATGATTATGTGCAATTCTTTGATGTTTCCTACATTATCAATTGCTTTGTCATGTTGATCATAATTTATTATTCTGGTCTCTCTTGAATGGTCTCAGTCAAGAGCAGTGTGTTTATTATCTTTTTTGTTTGATTAATATTAAACACAGAGACAGCAGGAATTTTTTTTATTTTTACTTTAATGCACAACACAATGAGAAAGCTACAGACTACACAATTCAAGAATGTTTACATTCCAAGGCATAACCGATTGAATGGTTGTCAAGTCGGACAATGAATGTAATTATTCAAGAGTTCACACTTAGCTGATGATTGATTATAAAGTCTGTTTGGCATGCTGTCCCGAGAGAGAGCCCCAAGCTCATAAGATCCTCGAGCCCGGGGCTCCTCCCATTTGCAAGGCGAGAGGGGGGTTTGAGCTCAGGTAGATCTTGACTCCCTGCTGTAGTAGCTAATGAACAGATAGTGATTGCTCTTAAGAGATAACTACTTACTAGGAGCATGTCTATGGTGCCGATTTGGATTAGTCAATTAACTTAAGTTGCATGTTTTTGGACGATGGGAGGACACCGGGGAACCCGGGAGAAACCTATGTGAGCACGGGGAGAACGTGTAAACTCTGCACAGAAACGTCAGCTGGCTTTGTATGTACCAGAACCAGTGACGTTCTTGCTGTGAGGCGACAGTGCTAACCACTGGGCCACCGTGCCACCCATCTAGGGAAGGAGAAGGAGTAGGGGAGGAAGGGGGATTCTTCAAAATGAAAATGGCTGTGATATAGAACTTAGGGTATGTATAGTGGCTTAGGAATCATCTGATTGGTGAATCATAGATTGGATAATGCGGGACCAGCCACAAGCAATCATAAGCACGTGATCCTCTCGAAATTAGTTTAGAGATAAACTTCACTTAGAGTTAAGAAGCAAGATTTAATTTATGCATCAAAACTTTAATTAGCTTCTTCAAAAAAGGCATTTCTCAGATTTCCCACATGGACTTTCGCTCTGACATATGGCTCATGTGACTTTCATTTTCACATGATAGCGTCTCCTACTTTAGTGCTCATCAATGTGACATTTACTCATGGGGAGCCATGTTTCTACATGCATTCTATTTGCATACATTTCACAATAATCTGAACATGGGATGAGACCAGTTTCCTTTTTAGGCTAGAGGAATTTGGGAATTTTTTGTGACTCCATAAGTGCATACAGTCCATAAGTGAAATACATTTTCACTTCTTTTTTCTTTATTTGGTAGAATAAAATAATATATAATGAGGCATATTATGGCATTACGGTGGCGCAGTTGGTAGAACGATCGCCTCACAGCAGGAAGGTCGCTGGTTTGAGCCCCGGCTGGGTCAGTTGGCATTTCTGTGTGGAGTTTGCATGTTCTCCCCATGTTTGCGTGGGTTTCCTCTGGGTGCTCTGGTTTCTCCCACAAGTCCAAAGACGTGGTGTAGGTGAATTGGGTGAGCTAAATTGTCTGTATAGTGCAGGGGTGTCCAACCTCGGTCCTGGAGGGCCGGTGTCCTGGAGAGTTAAGCTCCAACTTGCTTCAACACACCTGCCAGGAAGTTTCTAATATGTCAAGTAAGAACTTGATTAGCTGGTTCAGGTGTGTTTGATTAGGGTTGAAGCTAAACTCTCCAGGACACCGGCCCTCCAGGACTCAGTTTGGACACCCCTGGTATAATGTATGTGTGTGAATGATTGTGTATGGATGTTTGCCAGTGATGGGTTGCAGCTGGAAGGGCATCCGCTGCGTAAAACATATGCTGGATAAGTTGGCGGTTCATTCCGCTGTGGTGACCCCAGATTAATAAAGGGACTAAGCCGAAAAGAAAATGAATGAGTGAATGAGACATATGTATTAACAAATCCCTCAGTAAAACTAAGTGGTGCTGAAATAATTCAGTCCAGGAGAAAAAAGAGGCCTTTGAGAAAACGGCCTGTACAATATGCATGGAAGGATAACCTTTTTTAAGGTATACCGCGGTTTGGAAAAGTCAGGGTTTTAACATTTTCTGTAATACCGTTCCTAGGGTATGTGTAAGATTTTTTATTTACGTAATTTTTTTTTGTTCGTTTGTTTTTTAGAACAACAGTATCTCCAGCAGAAAAGATGTATACAGTTGCCATTTTAAATTGTAAAGAAAAGTGTTTTTGAAACAAATGAAGACAGCAGAAGTCAATGATTCGTTTTCATTACTTAGCCTGACAGGTTCACTGTTATGGCTATTGTTAAATAATACTGTTAAAATATTTGAAATGTTTCTCAAAATAAAATATAAAGTGTTTTTTTTTTTACCCAGACACTTAAAAAGAACATATTTTAGAGCAGTAATCACAATATTGTCAAATAGTGAAACCGTGATATTTTTATCCAAGGTTATCATTGCGGGGTGCCACGGTGGCGTATTGAGTAGCACGTTCACCTCACAGCAAGAAGGTCGCTGGTTTGAGCCTCGACTGCGTCAGTTGGCATTTCTGTGTGGAGTTTGCATGTTCTCCCTGTGGTTGCGTGGGTTTCCTCTGGGTGCTCCGGTTTCCCCTATAAGTCCATAGACTTGTGGTATAGGTGAATTGGGTTGGCTAAAATTGTCCCTAATGTATGAGTGTGAATGAGTGTGTATGGATGTTTCCCAGAGATGGGTTGCAGCTGAAAGGGCATTCGGTGCGTGAAACAAATGCTGCATAAGGTGGCGGTTCATTCTGCTGTGGCGACCCCGGATTAATAAAGGGACTAAGCAGAAAAGAAAATGAAGGAATGTTATCATAGCGTCAGAATCTTATACCGGCCCATGCCTACATTGTAGTATATATTTGAAAGACACAGACTAATAAAGTACAACACACACTTTACAGTGTATTTTGAGGGAACAAAACACTTCATAAAAAGCCAAAAAAGACTAAATCTCAAAATTGACTGGTGCGTTAAACAGCAGTGTTTTCGCCTGCAGTGTCTCTCCGTAATGAAACAGTATTGTGTGTGTTTTAATAAGAGAATGGCCGTGGATGGGAAAGCTGATGAGAGTGCCTGGATAAGCTTGAAGCTTCATGTGACCCGCAGGAATAGTGCTGGGCCGCTGTCACACTTTTTGACAGCATATTAATAGGGATTTGTGGCCCAGATGTCTGCCGCTTCTGAGAGGTGCCAGTGCAGCTCTGCCACTCCATTTCTCTCCAAAGCAAATCCCTTTTTTTCTTGCTTTGTATGCAAAAGTGTCAACCCTGGCGAATGACTCTGACTGTGGGGAAAATTAGTTGTCATTCTTCACTTTTATTTGATTACTTGTTCAGACGGCGTATGGTTATAATTTGGGCAGGTTTGCTTGAATGCTTGTCTTTAGCATTCTGTTTTTAGTATTACTTTACATATAATTACTAAATTATATTCAAAGTGTAATTGTTTCATATAAGCAATGCATTAAGATATAATATTACTTCAGACACTGACTCTACCCACTTTAATGATTCTGCTTGATATTTTGGGAAAATCTGGAAAAGTAATGTGTGAAAAGGAAAGATTTCTTAAACAAAAAATAAATGTCCATGTATTTTTAAAGGGCAAATAAGATCATCTAATATTTTTAAGAAGAGATCATTTATTTGGTTGAGTGCGCCACCTTGTGGCTTGATACGAAATATTTACTTTCCATTGTAATAATGTAAAAAATGATATATATTTTTTACAATATATTTTACATTGATTGCATATAGCATCTTTAAATTATAATATTAATTATCATATGATACAAATATATATATTTATATATATATATATATATATATATCTTTTTTTACATT
>CAIGQQ010033930.1:4747639-4780354 GCA_903798035.1 Danio albolineatus | reverse complement strand
GCAGGTGGGAAACACTGTCTGTGTCAGTTGTACAGCATGTCTCTAACGCACACTAACGTAGCAAATGTTTTTAGCATTTGTTTTTAACAGACATGCCAATCTGTTCTTTAAGGATTAACATAAATATTACATGAATATTTAAAAATATTAAAATACCTTTTAAAATACTAAAATACTAAAATATTAATACTAAAATTTTAATAAAATATTAAAATACCTTTACAGCTGCTGTGTCTTTTTCAAGTTTCTTTAGGTTCTTTAGGCACTGGTCCTTCTGAGTTATGTTCTGAAAAGAAAAAAAGATGAGAATCAATCTAATCTTGGAAAACATCATTTAAATTAGATAAAGCAAAGTAAAAATGATTATTATGAAATTAAACAAGTTTTACTTTACTTGAGAAGTATTACTGTCAATTAAAAATTACATTTAGAGCATTGAAAACATTAAAGTGTTAAGTGTGGCCACAGTAAGCTGTAAGTTATGATTATTACAATTAATAATCCACATGTATGCAGCCCAAAGTCCTGGGAATAACTAGAACCTCATTGACAAGATCTGTCAAACTAACACATTGAGATTCTTTCATCACGACTTTTTAAAACAGTCCTCATAACAGTTGTGAATATACACACAGCCTGTCCTCATAAACCAGGGTCCCTATAACAATGGTGTAAATATACACACAATCTGGCATCAGGAAGATATTCTTATGATGGTCCTCATAAAAGTAGGTCCTTATAATGCAGGTGTAAAAATACACACAACCTGTCCTTATTAAACAGGTGTAAAACACACACAATCTAGCATCAGGAACATGTTCTCATGATGATCCTCATAAAACTAGGTCCTCATAATGCAGGTGTAAAAATACACACAACCTGTCCTTATTAAACAGGTGTAAAATACACACAATCTAGCATCAAGAACATGTTCTCATGATGACCCTCATAAAACTTGGTCCTTGTAATGGAGGTGTAAAAATACACACAACCTGTCCTCATTAAACAGGTGTAAAACACACACACAATCTAGCATCAGGAACATGTCTTATGATGATCCTCATAAACCAAGGTCCTTATAACACAGGTGTGAATATACATACAATCTATAATACTGGAATGAACGCACATGTAAAGCAAAAAGGTCACTAACTGCATCTTGTATAACAAATGACCTTTAATAATTTTAATCTAAAATCTAATGGTAAGAATGAACTCTGCATTGGTTTTCATACCGTGTTTCGCCATGGGCACTCAGCGTCTCCGTAATCATAGGTGATCTCTTCAACAGGACTGATTCTCCTTAATGCAAATAAGCATAAGTGAGGTTTTCCATCCACACAGATCGTCTTCATCTTGCTATTTGGGTTAATATGGTCATCGTTTACAAATCGCCCAAGAGAGCCGTCATCCGCTCAACACTAAACAAATGACAGACAAAATCAGCACTGAAAACTTAAGGCCAACAGAGATCACGGTGTGATTAACAATCATTTAACAGTCCTCACCAAGGACTGAGAATATATAACCAATAATTATAGCAAAGTATGCACTCTCAGGCCCCGTTTACACTAGTGCGTTTTCGTTTTAAAACGCATAAGTTTTGCTACGGTTACGCCATCCGTCCATACTACGCCGGAGTTTTCGAGGTGCGAAAACGGAGCGTTTTGAAAACGCTGGAGAGAGCGTTTTCATTCTGAAACGCTGCTGCAGCGTTTCAGTGTGGATGGAGGGAAACGCATACTTTTGAAAACGGAGGCGTGGCTGCTGAGATCCGCTACGTGATTGGGGCTTTGGGTCGTTGCGTATCCTTCCCTCATTCGTCAAGCGCACGTGGCTATAACGTCACCGGCAGACAGCAGACCAGCCTTCACTGTAAACACTGTATTTTCGATAGCCATGGATGTTTTATATTCATTTGTTACTTTTAGTGGACTGACGACGAGGTCGAGTTGTTACTTAAAGACCTCTCTTGCTTTCTTTACCATCGCGTTCATCGTTCAACCAGCGTTTGTTGACTAACAATAACCAAATGCCGAGCGAGACGCATGCTTCCTGTTTATACTTGAACGCGCATGCCCAGAGTGCGCGAATGGTCACGTGATATACGTTTGTGGTGGAGTAGTGTGGACGGAGATATGCTCAGAAACGCTGGGTGAAACGCTAATGTGGACGCGGATCATTTTCTTGCTAAAACGCCGTTTTAAAACTAAAACGCACTAGTGTAAACGGGGCCTCAGCTATGGAGTAAATAATCAATGACATGGCCACTGCCACATTCTGAATCATCTGACTTCAACAAATATTTACATCAAACAATTGTACATACCAGAGGCGTTTTCCATTGTAGCGAAACTTGAATATGAAAACCTTCAGTGCATCATGGTAAATTCTTTGCTTGTAAGTTCGCCTCTGTATTTCAGCAGGAAATTCCCTTTTTCAAACTCAGTACAGCTGAACACACCTCTGCCTACAGAACAAAAGAGTTAAAAATCACCACTGAGAACAACATATAATGATCCTGGGATACATTTATTAACAAAAGTAACTTTAAAGGGAAGGTTCACCCTCCAAAATAATAAAAAACAACTGTCATGTACTCACCATCAAATGTTAGTTACATACGGAGACCTGGAAGGGACGTGGTGGTGGGAAAAAAAATTGGGTTGGAGAAAAAAAAAATGAGCGGGAGAAAAAAACGGGTGGGAGGAAAATATATTTTTTAAAGTTTTTGCGTTCCCTCGCAAAGATATTTTGTGTTCCTTCCCAAAACTTTTTTTCCACAACACTTTCTGGTCACTTCATACATGTCAACCCTCCCATTTTGCCAGAATTATCTCGTATTTTACTATTCTATCCTGCTATTATCCTATGATTAAGTATTTTCCCATATTTCTCATGTATTTTTAAATCTTGAAAGCATGCTGAAATTAATATCAAATGTCTGCATTCACTTTTTCATTAAAGCTGTGTGGCGAACATCACCCTTCATATGCAACCTCTGAATCAGCGAATCATAAGCCACAGACTGGTATAAGCGCTGACTGACGCGCTCCATATGATAAACTGATCCCAGATCAGCTTCTGTACATGCCATTTAAAGAGGAGCGAGAGTGCAGGACACTTTGATATTCGGGTGTGTGTTTAAACAAACAAATACTCTTAATAATATGTAAACATGTCCATCCTGCGTGTTTAATTTTAAACACAACTCATTTTCTCATGAATGAGCACAAACAGTTTCTAAAGTAATTGAATGCTTTCATCATAGATCTGCGCATTCAGTGACACCTCTGTTATCAAACAAAAGATGAGAGATTCATCTGCTGCTCTTCACTTGTTTGATAACAGAGGTGTCACTTTAAATGGTGTGTACAGAGGCTGATCAGGGATCAGTTTATTATACAGAGCGCGTATACATCTGATTCAGAGGTTGCATATGAAGGGTGATGACCGACGCACAGCTTTAATGGATGAATTGCAGCCATTTTTCATTAATTTCAGTGAGCTTCAAGATTAAAAAATACATGAGAAATATGGGAAATAATTAATGATAGGATGATAGCAGGATAGAATGGCAAAATACAGGAGAATCCCAGCAAAAAACAGGGTTGACATGTATGAAGTGAACAGGAAGTGTTTGTGGAAAAACATCTTTGCGAAGGAACACAAAACATCTTTGCAAGGGAACGCAAAAACTTAAATATATATTTTTCTCCCACCCATTTTTTTTTCCAACCACCACGTCCCTTCCGGGTCTCTGTAGTTACACAGTGACTTCAAAAGAAATGTATAGAGGAAATTAAGAAACATACACAAAATCAAACCAGTTAACTCACCTTTAATATCATTGATAAATTTGCACTCAAGCCCATTTCTGTCCTTCCCCAGAAGCAAAAACTGGATGGCCTCCTCCAGTGGCTTGGCCTTTCTCCTTCGCAGTTTCCTTTCAGCCATTATTTGATGTGACTGCTTTAAAAATAAAATTTAGGATTATTATAATAATTTTTGGATTGCATTTGGTAAGCATATTTTTAATAGTAAGCATATTTTTTCTAGTATTAAATGTAAGACCATTATTTAACTGGGACAGTTTATGTTGTAAAAGTTGAATATGACACATATGGCATCTGCTGAAACAATGTTCATCTTTTTAAAGCAGCTACGACACAATCTGTATTATAAAAAACACTGCAGAAATAATAGTCACTTTCTTATTATATGCATTATATTTAGATGTATTTAGATCGCATGTCTTTGTTTAATAATCTCATTAAACGATCTAAATCTAGTACTATTTATTAGCACTGACATATCATTATACTGTACTGGGTGAAGCACTTCCTCTTCACAGACTGTAGTCATGACAACCCATTATTATGATCCTTAGACTGTTAAATTATATTGCAAATGAACAAAGTTTTTAAAAAAACACTAATCCACGATGCTTGGCCGACGTTTCTGTTGTCATACTATAAATATAAGCGCGCTAACGTTGTTAGCATCATGAGCTAGCTGCTTTCCCACAGTAAAATGACCCATAAAGCGCCTACAAGGCACAAACAAACAAGCTAAACTATTTAAAAGCAGAATAACTTACCTTTCTTATAATAGCTGCCTCGATCAGGTCGAGTGAGAGACGTCTTCCTTTCAGGTGCAGCTTCAGCAATTAACTCCCATGACAGCTGTCACTCCATCTGCGGTCCCGAGAGACGGTCACGCTGTCTGTGCTTTAAACTGCAGTGCGCGTCTACTCGGTGTTACGCGGTAGATTAAAGACGCGTGTGTTTAATGCGCTGCAGTTTTATAATGTTGTTTCACTTTTATTCACGTAGGAATTCAAATGAGAGATAAGCATAAATGGTCACTTTTATTCCTGTTTGGATATATAATAAACATGACTTTGCATGTAGGTCTTTGCAGTCTCTCATTACACTTCTGATTAGGCCAGGTGCAAATGGGTCATAAAAATATTACTAAATAAAAGTAATAATAGTCATAATTATTATTTAAATAACATGTCATATTATTTTATAACATATATTTTATAAGCCTAGACGTTAACCATTAGGTTATATTTACACTAAAAACATTTTTTCTATATATTAAACTGACAGTTAAGTTACTTTAATACATAAATACACAGCATTTACAGAATAGATTTAATTAAAGGACCACTGTGTATTCATATATTTACATACAGCTGATAAAAGTATCGAAAATAATGTTTAAATAAGTAAAAAACTCAATTAGAATCAAATAAACTTACTTGCAGTTGCTCAGTAGCACCGAACTTAAGCCCCGCCCATCGCCGCCATTTTGTTATAGTTTCCCGCTCACAAATGCCGAACTAGCCAATCAGAGGCCTCCATTTTTACACAAGTGTAAAAAATGCAAATTTTTGATGACGCAGGTGTAGTACCAGGTCTGGGCTACAGGGGCGCAGTCATGAGCTCAGAGGATACACTGTGTATTGTATAATTTCAGGTTTTTGTGGTAAATAAGGACTTAGCGCCAAACTTTGAGAAAGTGCTTCTGGGACTTAGATAAATGCATCCACAGTGCGGGAATTATAAGGACATGGCCCTTGTCCTAATAAACCCAAATGTCCCTGTATTGCTGGTACGTATTCAGGTCAAAAGTCCTTTTAAACCACAAAAACCAACACACACACACACACACACACACACACACACACACACACTCACAAAACTGCTAAACACTTCCAATCCAAACAATCTAAGACCTCCAATGTCACTGTGTGATGTCTCGTATTGAGATTAGTCTTAGGTCAATGAGGTGATAGTTGCATTTAAAGGGATATTTCATTACAAAAAATCATATACTCGCTATTTATTTGTGGTTTCATGCCTTTATGAGTTTCTTTATTCAGTAGAGAAAAAGGTTTTTGGAAGAAAGCTGGAAATCTGTAACCATTGACTTCAATGGTTCATATCAGGAAAAATCAGGAAAAGCATGTTTTTTCATATCAGGAAAAACAAATACTATAGAAGTTACAGGTTTCCAGTTTCATTCAAAATATCTTCTTTTGTTTTTAACAGAATGAAGGAAATCATAAAAGTTTTGAACAGGTAAAGGGTGACTAAATGATGAAGGAATTTACATTTTTGGGTGAACTATCCTTCTAAAGAATTTGAAGAAATGTTAGTCATGAACACCTGATGTGGGTCTTTTTTTATTAGCATGCGTACGTAAATTGAAGGCTTGATCTGTTTAAATCTGTTTAAACTGTACCGGACATGTTCCTCTAATCGCTTGTCGAATTATACTTAATGGTACACTGAGGAGGCAATTAGACAATTAGATTTAAGTCTTACTTAGTAGCAGACTTACATGAAATCTACAGCCGGAAGACTTTTTTGAAAGCTTAATAGATTTTCTCTGAATTTTAGTGTTCGTCATTTACAGCGTTCTACGTATCCCATTGGACTCATGTTGCAATTTTGTTTGCTAACTAAGTCAGGGTGGGCGTCACGGTGGCACAGTGGGTAGCACGATCACCTCACAGCAAGAAGGTCGCTGGTTCGAGCCTCAGCTGAGTCAGTTGGCATTTCTGTGAGGAGTTTGCATGTGTGTGGAGTCTCACCGTGTTCGTGTGGGTTTCTTCTACGTGCTCCGGTTTTCCCCACAGTCCAAAGACATGTGCTATAGGTGAATTAGGTAAGCTAAATTGTCTGTAGTGAATGAGAGTGTATAGGTGTTTCCCAGTGATGGGTTGCAGCTAGAAGGGCATCCGCTGCGTTAAACGTGCTGGCGGTTCGCTGTAAGTTGGCGGTTCACTGTGGCGACCCCAGATTAATAAAGGGACTAAGCCGAAATGACGTTGAATGAATGAATGAACTAAGTCAGAGCCAGGGTTATTATGTTAGCTTATATAAATGTAAGTGTTCACATGTTCTTGCCCATAAAACAATATTACCAGATACAACTTTTGAGTTTTCTGTTCATATAATAGAGTGGTGGTCTATGAATGGCATCACACAGTTTGCTTTGCTGACTTAGAAGTGGATCTTTTTAAATGTCTGAATATGTGAGAGTTATCATTCATTTTAGAAAGGGATGAGTTACAATTCCTCATTCCTTCGGCAATGAGTTCCCTTCAATATGTTCCTGAAGGTTTTTAAGTAATACATAAAATAAGCTCTGTGGAAAACATAACTGGACGACACGAAAAAATTATAGAATCAGTCTCATAACCTGATTCTTTATAATTATATTTTCCTACCATTTAGATTTTTTGTAAAAAAAAAAGCTATTTTCAACTTCTACAATGCCTCTTTTGCTCACAATGTTCATAATTATAATTTTCAATAATTCGCAAATGAGTTTGAAAAGCAGATCACCAATGTAGATGTGTGTTTTGGTAAAAATGACCTGAGTTTACGTCCACAGTTTCAGCACAATATTGAATCCTAGTTGTATGACGTGAAAGAATTTTAAGTATTTTCACTCACATTTAAGGTTTTATCATAAAATGTTATATTAAAAAATAATAATTCTAAAATGCAGGTGCAGTGATATTACCCAGCTCCTAAAAATAGTCCTTAGTTAGGTTACAGCTCTGTGTAACATTATTGTGCCTGCTGCATCCAAGGTACTGCAGTAAAGAAAACGTTTTTTATTTTCTGTCGGTCTTAGTACACGATGTGGCTACAGGAATCTAGCTTTAAATAGGAAAATATTCAAAACTCTTTTTTGTTTTTTGAGTGAGATGCTAATGATCTAATCTGATTTAATGATTTATGCTAAGCTAAGCTAGGCTAAAAGTGCTATTTCCAGTCCCGAAGATTAGCTCGCTAAAAAATTGTAAAACTGTTTAACGCTAGGGGAGTTGCAAAATGAGTTCAAACAAAGTTGAGCGTTTCTTTAAAAGCCCTTAAGATACTGAAAAAATATTAGTGGAGCACCGCCTTGTGGTCAAAATTGTAATTATTTTCATAAAAATGATAATAGCTTTTGATAAGTTTTGTCTATTGTCTGAGATTATCTTTATCGCTTCGTGGATTATACAGAGAAAACGTTTACTAATGATTTCATCATTGTGCAAATGTCCTTTCTGCCATTTCATTTTATTTGAATTATTTTAGCTCCTCTTTGAACGTTGGCTAGATCTGGGCGATTAACCGAAAAATAATCGAAATCAACATTCAGAACCCATAATCGATCTAATTTTCCCAGGTTGTTTTTTTTTATTATTATTTTTTTTTTTTTTCATTATTATTTTTTTTTATAATTTTTCGATTATTTCTATACTGTGTGTGGAGTCACGTGGCCTCGCTCTGTTAAGGCTGATTTATAGCAATTTAAATCAAGAGCATGCATATGGTCCAGCACAGTCTTCGTACGGTCACAGCAGAGATCCGGTTAAAGCGAGTGTTTACAAGTGTGGAGTCCCGTGAAGGAACTATTTTGTGTTTACCTTGTCCGCCTATTCCCGCCTCTGAATCAGCAAGCTTTAGCTTTTTGAGTTGTAGCATTCAGAAAAACATAACCCCTGTGAAGAAACTCGACAAAGAGGAACATACTGTCAAAACCCGCTGCCAGCTAGTGTTTTTGAAGTGTTATTACAGAGCAACACAAACAGCATGCTGGAGTATATCTACACGCAAGGCAAGCGCCATGGGTCACCGTGATCACTCGATTCAGATGTATAAATAAGCCTTTAAAGTCTGAAGCTGATTTATTCTTCTGCAGCCACTTTGCCAAATAATCGTTCATTAATCGTAATCGAGTTCAATTAACGAGATTTTGATTTTAAGCCAAACCACCTTTAATTTGCCAACAACAGCACCTAAAAGGACAAACAAATAAAAATAGGTTTTTAGTCATTATGACTGCAGTGATCTTAAAATGCATTTCATTACTCACTGTTGCTCCCTCGCTGTTCATTCTGCCTCCATTGTGCTGGGTGTCTTATTGCTGCTCGCAGTAACATTTCGATTATGCTTCCACTGAATGGAAGTGTATGACTCTCACCTCATGCTACTTGTAAAGAAGCAACTCTGCTGGAGATATCAAGGATTTGTTAATGAACATTAACTTGTGTGGTGTAAACTAAAACAAAAAGTCCTTTGAATAATTACATGCTGTAAAACCAAGGGCATGAATCAAGAAAATAATTTTTTTTCTATAGATTTTAGTCCATTGCACAGAATTCTAAAAACACAACATAAAAAGCTTTATTTTGTATCTGGGTTTTGTTATTATAGGTGAGGTTTAAAAACATGATTTCAGTCAAAAAATAGAAGTAAAGCTTTCAGCCTAAAACTCTTTGGTAACTGTCACTCTCTAGTTTCACATACCACCATTTTTGTTTCTCGTCTGTTTGTCTGTAAATAGAGTAATTGTTATGCTGGTATTGTGCTATACTTGTAAGCCTTTCATTTTGTACAAAAGCAACCATCAATCATGTTAGATCTGATTATATACTAGCTATCGTGATGCATTACTAGCACAGAAACCAATAGCTAAAGGCATACTTTAATGCAGGCAGCTGTTTTGTCCTACTTGGTCGATGCTTTTTTCCAGGTTTTGCCATCTGGTATGAATGCAGTCTCAGTCCTGACGTTTCAGAAACATCTGTCAAAAATATCAGTCAAAATGACAACTGTTCTGAATTGCTCTGCAGTGCTTTAGAAAAGAAACGGGAAATTAAAGGGTGAATGTCTGTCAATAGCATCATAAATCATGTGTTTCTAGTTCATTCGCATCTTAACTTTTACTGAATGGCGTAGACTGGACTATAGGCTGTCATTACTCACTGAACCCTGTCTGTCTGTCTTCTGTCCTCGCTGTCTCTTCACTGCTCATCTGTCTTTTTCTTTTCACTCCAGTTATTCCCAAGGTGACCAAGCACCTGCTATCAAACCCAGTGTTCACTTGTATCATCTTGGCCGCCTGTATGGAGATTGCAGTTGTTGCTGGCTTTGCTGCTTTCCTGGGCAAATACTTGGAGCAGCAGTTCAACCTCACCACCTCTTCTGCTAACCAGCTGCTGGGTGTGTAGAAATACATGCATACTGTATGCACAGTCACACAAATTTTAGTTTAATTTATTACAAAATTGATATTTCACCAATTTAATTCTTATTTTCATTTTCTGATTATACATTTAGTCTTTTCAGATTATTTGGAGAAAATATCTTATTTGTTTTTATAATTTATTTGTGTTTTAAATTTAATATGGTTTATTTTTATTTATATTTTAAAATAATAAATTAAATGAATTAAAATTAAGACACGTTTTTATACAAATTGTTTATGCATTTTCTTTGTCATTTAATTTTTAATACAGCTAAAAATAAAAGCTTTAAGGTCAAACTTATTAGCCCTCCTGTGGAATTTAGCTTTTTGCTTTTTTTTTTTAATATAATAAAAATGTTTCGGTAACACTTTATAATAACTACACGCTATGAATCATCTATTAAGCATTAGCAAATAGTGAATTCATTATTTGTTAAGCATTAACTCTCCATTAATAAACGTTAGTAAGCAGTTTATACCTGCAGCTACAAATACTCTATTCTTGACTAATAAGTACATTTATAATGTGCTTATTGATTGTGTTTTCATACTTTGTTAGGGGTTTATTTTTCATTACTAAATTAAGTATCGCATTATTTACAAACTAGTTATTTAAGAATAGTTGGTGGTTTTTAACGATCATCCATAATTAGTTAGTAAACGATTAATAAACTATTCAAGTCATGATTTATATATTGCATTATTCAGGGATATATTAATAGTTAATTTGTATGTTAATAAATGCTTTATTAACTCAACTTTATCCAGTTTTGTGACCTGAGGTAACACTTTATAATAACTACACGCTATGAATCATCTATTAAGCATCAGCAAATAGTGAATTCATTATTTGTTAAGCATTAACTCTACATTAATAAACGTTAGTAAGCAGTTTATACCTGCAGCTACAAATGTTCTATTCTTGACTAATAAGTACATTTATAATGTGCTTATTAATTGTACTTTCATAATTTGTTACTGATTAATTTTTCACGACTGCATTAAGTATCGCATTATTTACAAACCATTTGTATTTAAGAGTAGTTGGTGGTTTTTATGATCATTCAGAATGAGTTAGTAAACGATTAACAAACTATTAAAATCAACATTTATATATTGCATTATTCATGCATATATTAATGGTTACTATGTATGTTAATAAATGCTTTATTAACTCAACTTCATCCAGTTTTGTGACCTAATCTAAAGTGAGGACTATTCATGCTTTATAAATCCCTTATAAATGATTATTAAAGGCTTAATATCATTTGAACAATACATCTTTGCAATCTTATCTAAATAACACAATTACTGTAAAGTTTAAACATTGCTGAATAACAGGAGTGTCAAAATACAGCATAAAATTGGATTAAAAAAACAATATAATTTAACAATATATTATGATACATCATTTTAAAGTTATTTAACGATGTTTAAACTGTAGTCATTTTATTTTAGATAAGGTTGCAAAGATTTATTTTTCATTTTTCATTCAGTTTCGTTTGTGTACAGTTGAAGTGAGAATTATTAGCCCCCCTTTGATTTTTTTTTTGATTTTTTAAAATTATTATTTTTTAAATATTTTCCAATATATTATATATATCCCAAAATATTTTTTTCTTCTGGACAAAGTAATAATTCTGACTTCAACTGTATATTCAAATTAATAGAAATTAAGTCATCAATGTTCTTTTTTCCTGTTTAGAATAAAACTGAGCCTTTAATAGTCATTTATAAGGGATTTAGAAAGCATGAATAGTCCTCACTTTAGATCAGGTGGTAACACTTTATAATAACTACACGCTATGAATCATCTATTAAGCATTAGCAAATAGTGAATTCATTATCGGTTAAGCATTAACACTACGTTAATAAACGTTAGTTAGCAGTTTATACCTGCAACTACAAATGCTCTATTCTTGACTTATAAGTACTTTTAAAATGTGCTTAATAATTGTGTTTTCATACTTTGTTAAGGATTCATTTTTCATTACCAAATTAAGTATCACAATATTTACAAACCAGTAATTTAAGAATAATTGGAGGTTTTTAACGATGATTCAGAATGAGTTAGTAAACGATAAACTATTCAAATCAACATTTATAATTCTTATTATTCAGGCATTTATTAATAGTTAATTTGTATGTTAATAAATGCTTTATTAGCTCAATTTCATCCAGTTTTGTGACCTAATCTAAAGTGAGGACTATTCATGCTTCATAAATCCCTTATAAATGATTATTAAAGGCTCAGTTTTATTCTAAACAGCTAATAATTCTGACTTCAACTGTATCAAATGAAAAATAAATCTTTGCAACCTTGTCTAAAATAAAATGACTGTACAGTTTAAACATCGCTAAATAACTTTCAAATGTTGTATCATAATATACTGTTAAATTATATTGTTTTTATTCAATCCAATTTTATGCTGTATTTTGACACTCCTGTTATTCAGCAATGTTTAAACTTTACAGTAATTTTATTATTTAGATAAGATTGCAAAGATGTATTGTTCATTTGATATTAAGCCTTTAATTGTCATTTATAAGGGATTTATGAAGCTTGAATAGTCCTCACTTTAGATCAGGTCACAAAACTGGATGAAGTTGAGTTAATAAACATTTATTAACATACAGAGTAACCATTACTACATTAATAATTGTTTTATGAATCATTCTGAATGATCTTAAAAACCACCAACTACTCTTAAATACAAATGTTTGTAAATAATGCGATACTTAATTTAGTCATTAAAAATTAATCAGTAACAAATTATGAAAATACAATTTTTAAGCACATTATGAATGTACTTACAAGTCAAGAATAGAGCATTTGTAGCTGCAGGTATAAACTGCTTACTAACACCTATTAATGCAAAGTTAATGAATAACAAATAATGAATTCACTATTTGCTAATGCTTAATAGATGATTCATAGCGTGTAGTTATTATAAAGTGTTACCGATGTGAGTATCAGCTTAAAGTGCAATAAAAAGCTTGACTTGGTTATTAGGTTAACTAGGCAAGTCCGATTAATTAGGCAAGTAATTGGATAGCAGAGGTTTGATCAGTAACCAATATATATAGATTTCTTAAAGGGGCTAATTATATTGACCTTAAAATTTGTTTTAAAAGTATAAAAACTGCTTTTTATTCCAAACTAAATAAATACATGAAATAATGCCAAAACAATTATATTTTCATTGCATATTATTAGCAAAAACAAATTTATATAAATTCTTTCCCAATATGTTTTACATTTTTAAAATATGTATTATTATTAGCAATTTCTCTGCTGTTTTAAAATTAGTTTTAAAAAACAAAACCAAACTAAAATAAATTTATTCAGGAGGAAAAAATGTGTACTTGCAAAATTACATAAAATACACAAAAAAGCTACATTGTCATATTATTAGCAACAAAAAATGAATAAAAATATATGTGTTTATGAATAGATATGTAAAAAATGTTTAAATATAAAAACTCTTTCCTCGTATGTATTACATTTTGTAAAACTTGGAATATTAGCAATTTCCATGCTGATTTATTATTGTTTCCTAATTTTATTTTTAAAAATCCAGCACATATATATATATATACATCAACATCAGAAGTTCTGCCACACAAAAGAACAACATAAAGGATAAGGGTATAAATATATCTGACATAAACACAAAACTCTGCCAATTTTCTCTGTGTAACCAGGCATGACAGCGATCCCGTGTGCCTGTCTGGGCATATTTCTGGGAGGTTTGCTGGTGAAGAAGCTGAATCTGTCTGCTCTGGGAGCCATTCAGATGGCCATGCTGGTCAATCTGATCTCCACCGCCTGCTACGTGTCTTTCCTCTTCCTGGGCTGTGACACGGGTCCTGTCGCCGGGGTGACCGTCGCCTATGGCAACGAGTATGGACTGATTTCTCCTCTCAGCCTCCTTATTTTCTGTGCCATTTATACGGTACAGGGATGACAAGTCTACATATTGAAACCGATATTTTTACCTGGAGAATATGGATGAGTCAGGTTCAGCACTTCAGAGATTGCTCTTATTGAGGGGGTTAGAATGGTTCAGTAATACATGCAGGTTTATTTTTTCAGGCCCACGTGGAGCATGTCAGTGTTTTTGCTCTTCATAGCTGTTTCTACATCATATGTGGCCAAAATGTGTGTTTATTTGAGTCACTGAATCACTCAAATTACTTTAAAGAAGAAATTCAGGATTTAAATAATTCTTATTATCTTTAAATTAAATATTTATTTTTGCAAAATGAGTTAGCGATTACAGAACATAAAGATACTGTACATAAATTACATTTTTTTTGTTGTTGTTGTTGTTTGTTTGCATTTACTTAAGGTTAATTGCTGTTTTTTTCTTATTTTTACTATAATTAATATATTTTCTTCTAATTTTATTGTAGATGAATTTCATATATGTTTAATTATTGACAGAAAATTATTAGATTTTTCTAATCTAAAACAGCTGTTATTTATATTATGTAATTGTTTTTAATACACATTAATAGTACAAAAATGTCTTTTTTACTGTTTTTGTTTTCTATAATTAAATAATTATATAGACGATGGCAGGGAAATTAAAAAATGCCTGTTGTTATCTTGTATATTATAATTTTTGTAAATCAAATATTCTTCAAAGTACTTTTTTCGATGATGTACAGTGGGTACAGAAAGTATTCAGACCCCCTTACGTTTTTCACTCGTACGTAACCTTTTGCAACCTTTTGCTGAAATCATTTAAGTTAAGTAAATTTTTTTACATCACTAATGTACACACAGCACCCCATATTGACAGAAAAACACATAATTGTTGACATTTTTGCAGATTTATATATTATTTTAAATCTAATATCACATTGGTTTAAGTATTTGGACCCTTTGCTCAGTATTCTTTTAAATCTAATACAGCCATGAGTCTTTTTGGGAAAGATGCAACAAGTGGATCCTCTTGGGGGTCCTCTGCCAGTTCTGTGAGGTATGGGGTGCTGTGTGTACATTAATGATGAAAAAACTGAACTTAAATGATTACAGGCTGTAATATAACAAAGACAGAAAAAGTTAAGGGGGTCTGAATACTTTCTGTACCCACTGTAATATCACTTACTTGAATAGAAATTATTAGTAGAAAATGTGTTTCTATATTACAAGTTCTTAATTAAAATTACTTTTAACAATTACATTTTTTACAATCAGATTTATTATGTTATTATCATTATTTACTCATTTAATTTTTTTTAAAATCAACATTATTATCATCCTATATTCATTCTTATTTTAACATTTTAAAAATATCAAATACATTTTTTTCCAAATTATCGGAAGAAATATGATCTGTTTTATAATATAACTATGCTTGTGCTTTTTTTTTTTAGCAAATTAGATTTTTCATCACTTACTGTGTTTTCATTACTTTGAAAGAAAAACAAAGGTTAAACTCTTAAATAGGTTCAGATTTTCAATAACATTTTATCATCATCAGCACCAATTTTTAAAACTGTTCCCTAAACAACCCTGATGATCTGAACAAACGACATGCCCCCTTTTTGCTCAGTCAGTCCACAGATGTTTAGTTCATTCAGTTTGTTCACGAACAACATGTCCCAGTTCATTCAGTTCACTCACGAACAGGATGTCAGTGCCGCTCCAGTTTGTTCAGGCCCGAAACACAGACTCATTCACTATTTCTTTCTGCTTAGAAAATCAAGCTTAAACCCCAGAATAAGAAGGAAGTCAAGCAATCGGTGATAATACTGCACATCAATTAAATGAAGTACTGTAATCCTGATGAACTCGCTCACACTAAATGTATCAGAGAAACAGGTGAATGTGTGTTTGTGTGTATATAGGCCACTGTAAGTAGGCCAGAAACCAGAAACCCCCTTTACAAAATTACCTAGTGATTACAAGAATCGAAGTCTTATTTTCTGTGCCATTTATACAGTCTTTACAGAAAGGATACAGGGAAGACAGGACTGTTTACTTAGGATATATATGGATGAATCAGAATCAGATTGATGACTCAGATGAATGAATCAACTGTTTTGAATCTGTTCATGGAAAAGATCCGGTGACTGTTTGTTTTGTTTATATCATTACACCAGTAGATGGTGACAGATTGAGTTATTGAATCGCGCTGATTACCTAAAACAAGAAATTCATGATTGAAACAAGGGCTGGGTGAAATGACTGAAAGTCCCAGATTATGTCATCTCATAAGATGATGACAATAATTATCACGATATATAGTACAATTTCTGTAAAATCTATTTATAGTTTATATGATGACCAAATATGACGGACCTTTTCTTTTTTTACGTTAAAGTATACGTTCATAAATGTACTTTAAATGGCAAACGTTAGCTAAAAAAATGTAGAAATATGAAATAAATATTAATCAAACAGAAAACATTTAATTACATAAATAATTACAGGTCTGACATAGAAGTAGAAAATATCTCTAAATAAATTGCGAAATGTAAACATTTGCAAAAAGTCTTGTTAATTTACTCAGCCTCAGTATTATCCAAGGTGTAGACGGCCTTTGTTTCTTCAGTAGAAGAAAAGGTAATACTTTGTTTCGATGGTCCATTTGAGTATTAGTAGACTGTCTGCTTACAATTTGTTGATACTGACATTCAACTGACATTTAAGTGACTATAAGAAACTTTGCAAGTACATGTCAATTTACACTAACCCTAACCCCATCCCCAACCCTAATCCCAACCTAACAGTCTACTTGTAACTTAATTCAACACACGGACCATCAAAATAAAGTGTGACCGAAGAAAATTAACTGTACATTTTCATTTTTTTGTGAATGATCATAATCTCTACATGTAATCTTTAATCAAAGTCAAGCAATTCTGTCTTTGCCTGATAATACACAACTTACAGAATCAGTCGTTCCCAGTTCCAGTCCTATTTAACGCACAGTATTCAGATAACAGGGTCCCTACAGAGTGTTCATTGCTCCCTATTTCTGAACATAGGAAATCTTTGCTTCATTTAAAGAACAATAACTAAAGATGTGTAACATAATATCCCTCTGTAAATAAATACAATTTAAATTCACATATCAGACACTAAAGTGGCATTTGAATTATACTGTATGTTCTCTTCGAACTTGAAGCATAGTGGAATATCCTGTGGATTACATGGCAACACTGATAGCCCACTATACTTCAAACAAAGTTGTTTTTCATTCTTCATTTGAGGACAAAAAGAAGTTTGAAAAAGCTGAGTGAATGAGGTATACTGTTATGGAAACGTCCGACACCCCTCTGTGTGTCCCCAAAGAGTCTGCTTTGTGAGCTGTTACAAAATGTGCGGAGTGGTGGAGCTCGGTGTTTAAAATTGAGAAGCATTAAGGCTGCATAATTAATCGAAGATGATTTTATGCACATTTTGTCAGTAAAGCCGGTTCTGTTATTAGTAGTAAATCTCTAGCATGTGCTTTTAGATGAGACAGCATTTACTACACAGAGTCATAGTACACTGACCAGCTATGCCAAATCATGTTCTTAATCACAGAAGATTTAACTGGCCGATTATGATTATGAAATTGAAGATAATCCTTTTTTGATAATGACAGCTGTTTGTGTCGCTTCTCAGTGCACTACAGCTCTGTGTTGCTGCTGCATTCGAAAGCATAACTTTTGTTGAGTGTTGAAGCACATTGAATCAATGAAAGCAGCTAAACCTTGTGTTTATTATGCAACTGCTATAGGGATTTCCTGAATCTCTTCTTCATGGCTATTTGAAGATTCTGCACTAGAGTGCCCTCTGGCTCTCTGAGGACATTTACTACTGATCATAGAAGCATGCTTTTGATTATTCAGGATTTTGCGTTTTATTTTAGTTTATCTTGCAGCCCTACATTAAATGAACATTTCTGTAAAACCTGATGAACTCATTTACACTAAGTATATCAACAAAACCTTACAGGTGAATGTGTGTTTGTTTGTATATAGGACGCTGCAAGTAGGCCAGACACCGGAAGCCCCCTGCATGAGTCATTGCAACTGCTACACTTCATCCGTCAGCCCGGTTTGTGGCTCCAACGGTGTGACCTACTTGTCCTCGTGTTTCGCCGGCTGCACCAGAGCCATCAGTACCGGACTACCAGCTCCGCTCTCTCAGGTCATTACCCATCTCATTTACACAACAGCGTCCGTCTCCTTCTCTTTCCTTCTTTCCTGTGCCCTGTCATATTCTCTCCGTATGTGTGTTTCTCTGGCTCTGCGCTCATTTCCTGGACAGCACATGTCCGGCGTGGGTCATTAGGAGTGAAGCCCACACGGCTCATCAGATATACAGTATGTCGGAAAGGACACGACGCTCTGCCTGCCAGGCATCTTAATGGGCAGTGCATTATGGGGCCTCTGCGCTCATTACCATACAAAGCGAATGGTTCAGACTGGAATAGATGAATCCAAGACAACAGTCCACAAGCATTATCGTAATTGAGCGCTAGCGCACGATGTGAATATACCAACTGGTGGGTTTAATGAGGCTTTTCGCGCCAGGGTTCACGGGTGCATCAGTTCTCTGTAGATAAAATTGACTATAGCACGAATAGATGGCTAATAATGAGTCGTTTACTTTACACCAATTCACTATAGGCTTGTTTAACATTTACATTTTTCTTTTTTATTCAGTGGCGTTTATAATTCCTGTTTACACCTAGTGTTAAAATGTGTTTGGTTGATCCAGTCACATACTGTTTACGCCTAGAGTTTTAATCAGTCTATTTTGTCCACTTTTATTGATTTCTTTGAAGGGGAGAGTCTTGTAATGGCATTTTCTGATCAGTTAATCTGAAATTGTGATATGAAATTGTGCAACTTATATACAGTATATGAATGTTACAGGAGAAAATGGAAATTAATACAGAGAGCAGCAGTTTTCGATTCTGACCTGTTAGCCACAAGATTTTGGTGTGGGTTTGTGGTTAAAAAAGGACTACTAAAAGTACATTGCACACTGCTAAATCGAAACCTCTGACTTTTCACACATTTTTTATAGTTTTCTTTGTTCTGATATAGTTTTTTTATTTTTATTTATTTTTTATTTATCATTTTACAATATTACAATCAGCACAATTAACAAAAAGAATATTCAGCATTAGGTGGCATCAGAGTATACAAATATAAAAACAGCATATGAGTGGTCAGTGTGATAACAATGGGTATCATGTAGGCAGAGGTCAAAGGGTTCATAAAGGGTCCAAAAAAATATTCCAGGTTTCCAAAAATATGTTTTGTTTTTTAGGCTGTGTGTTAAATATTCCAAATGCAGTGTGTCATCTATGATATTTTTAAATAATCCAAATGTTGGAGAGAGTTCCTGTTTCCAGTTTAGCAAAATACATTTCTTAGATACATAAGAAATCAGACCTAGCCTTTTGGTAAATAAAGAGTCCGATACTTCATTCAAGTTAACCCCAAAAAGATATATTAAAGGAGTCTTGTGATATTTGTTCTGATATAGTTTTTACACTGCTGCAATTTCTTCTCTTTGGGTTTTTAAACATTTTGTTATATGGTCATTATGTTTACATTGGTTACAATTAAGCACTGCCTTTTCTTGCGCGGTATATGTGATAACTCATCATATGTTTAAATAACATTTATGTAAGAGATTTACCAGCGTGAGCCTTCACACTACCAAAGACAATCTAATTGTTTCTGGCTTTGAAAGTGTTTGAATGTGGACAAGCTCTAAACATTTCAGACACTGTTTACACTTGTGATTTTTATTGAATTATGCAATTTAAAAGGTTAGTTTGGCCAAAACTACAAGGTCACACTTTATTTTGATGGTCCGTTTGTTGAATTTAAGTTACATTGCAACTAATTCTCATTAGATTATAAGTAGACTGTTAGATTGGGGTTGGAGTTTGGGGTAGGGTTAGTGTAAGTTGACATGTACTTGCAAAGTTTCTTCTAGTCAGTTAAATGTTTGTTGAATGTCAGTATCAACAGATATTAAGCAGACAGTCTACTAATACTCAAATGGACCATCGAAATAAAGTGTTACCAAATACAAATCTTGTTATTTTTTTT
This sequence comes from Danio albolineatus, assembly GCA_903798035.1. Taxonomy (NCBI): domain Eukaryota; kingdom Metazoa; phylum Chordata; class Actinopteri; order Cypriniformes; family Danionidae; genus Danio; species Danio albolineatus. The sequence continues at coordinate 4,760,233 of CAIGQQ010033930.1, read as the reverse complement.
GTTACCTTCATGTCATTCCAGATTAATTCGATTTTCATTGAACTTCATAACAGAAATAAAAAATAGAATCATTTTTTAGATTTATTTCCTCCATTTAAAGGTTATTCATACAAAACTATTTAATCCTAATTTATTAAAGGGGTGCTCCAGAGTGTATTTTTAAGGCTTGGTTGTGTTTATAAGATGCAAAGCAATGTATGCCCATGATTCATTTGTGAAAAATCACGTTATGTTTTCATATAGTTTACTTTGATTATATACATAACATGAAAATGACGGTCATATTTACCAGTTCCTCTGAAAGGCCCTGCAGAATTCAGAATTGACCTGCTTAATGTGGGAGAACCAATGTGGTTAACTTTTATGTGAAATGCAATAACCAATTGAGGTTCAGTGTTCAAATGTTCAGTCCTTAATGTTTATAGGTTCATAAAAGCCAAATTTAAATATGTTCTCATAAATTGATCAAGTCTTCAGAAGACTGGGATTAAACCATTTGATTTAATTAGAATGATTCTTTCATCTGTTAATGGAGTTTTTTATTGAACAGAGTTTCAGTGGCAGAACAGAAATCTTTCAAATCTGACCAAAAATATGTTTATCTGTATCTCAAAAGAATTGTCACTTTGTGGTGAACTAACCCTGTTTCCTGGTTGTTATTGTGCTTTTGTGTTTTTACACTTTCAGAACCTGTCAGGATGTGCATGTATTTCCGGATACAATGACTTTGCCACAGCTGTGCCAGGCAAATGCCCGCGGCCAGGCTGCCAGGAGGCCTTTCTCACCTTCCTGTGTGTGATCTGTGGCTGCAGTATGATCGGGGCAATGGCCCAAACCCCCTCCGTCATCATCCTCATCAGGTGACTTACTGCACACAGAATTCAAGTGTAAATACAGAGCTGAAGCATTGTTATGATATAAAATATCTGTATAATGTAATCTAATGGAGCATAATTTATAATTAAATAAAATAATTCAGAAATCATTCTAATATGCAGATGCTCAATAAACATTACTTATTATAATTGATGTTTAAATCAATAGAGCTGCTTCATGTTTTAGTGTGAACCATAATGCTTTTTCTTTGGGATTCTTTAAATAATATTCTTATGAACATTTTTAAAGAGCAGCATTTATTTCAAATATTTATTTCAATTTATATCAAATCTGTAGTTTTTACAGTTGCTTTCGACCAGGTTGATTCGTCCTTGCTCAAACGGGTTTTTCACATCTCATTGGTTCTAAAAAATTAATGCACACATTCAGTTTGAATAGGTAAAAAGTGTGTGCGTGTGTGTGTGCGTGCATGCGTGCGTGCGTGTGTGTGTGGTAAATATGTGTATGAATATGGGCATTTTTTTGTGACTTTTCTCTTGCTCTTTTAGAACTGTCAGCCCAGAGCTGAAGTCATACGCCCTTGGAGTTCTTTTTCTGTTGCTGCGACTCTTAGGTGAGAAATCACAGCCACATTTACAGCTCAAACTACTGCTTTTTACAGTACACAGTGGAGATAATGTGTTTGCCTGCTGAAAGTGGGTTAAGAGAAACATATTAAGGATTAGATTTTCTCACAACTCAAAGTGAAGTCAAATAAGGACATGTTGATTTACCAACTCTATTCAGAACCCCTTCTGGTTTCCCTTTAGTAAAATTAAAGCTGTTTGTCCAACACAATTTTATAGCAAATAACTAGCTAATAATTCATTTTTTTTTTTTTCTACAATTTGCTTGTGTCCTAGTGATGGTTTTGCTTCCAGGCAGGCCTCCGTTCTTACATTTTCCCCAATAATGTACATTTTTTAAAAGAAATTCGATCACACAACATAAAAACTAGCCAGTAATTTTCCAAAAATTGTTACAGTTTCCTGTGAGGTGGGGATGGTTGGTCATAATTAAAAGGTCTAGTTAAATATATATATACTACCTGACAAAAGTCTTGTCGTCGATCCCAATTGTAGGAGCAACAAATAATAACTTGACTTCTAGTTGAACATTTGATAGTGACAGGCAGAAGTTTCTGATGAGTGACCTGTTGAACTGCATCCTAATCATCACAAATACTGCAGAAGACCTATTGGAACCCACATGGATCCAAGATTCTCATAGAAATCAGTCAAGTTTGGTGAAGGAAAAATCATGGTTTGGGGTTAGATTCAGTATGGGGGCATGCGAGAGATCTGCAGAGTGGATGGTAACATCAACAGCCTGAGGTATCAATACATTTGTGCAGCCCATTACATTACAAACCACAGGAGACAGACAATTGTTCAGCAGGATAGCTCTCCTCAACCTTTAGCCTCTACATCAAAGTTCCTAAAAGCAAAGAAGGTCAATCACAAGACATGAACATTATTGAGCATGCCTGGTAGGGGTGACAAAATTAATTGTTTCTTCGGTGCACTGTGATGCAGACACAGACAATTCGTTATCGGTTCAATAATAGATCACAACCGTTTTTTACGTTCTGACGGCATCTCATATGTGCTATGTCTCGGTAACTTACTATGGGAGGCGACAGCGAGTAATTAAAACACTCCAACTACTTAGAAACGCAGAAACTCTGGACAATTGTGTGTTTGCTGGACAGTCTTTCACTTACACTGCAGTTACAGCAGAAGCCCCTATTTCACTGCGAAAAAATAAAAGTAAACTCCATTTCACTCTCTCTCTCTCTTTGGAGTCCTTTAACCTGCTGGTGTGACTTTTCCTCTCCTCTCAGCTGTTACAGCGTTACTTCTGGATACAGACACGAGCGTGTCTGCAAAGAGTTCTCCACTGGGCTGATAAAGTGGCTTATAAAGGGCTTATATAGTGTGCGGGATATTTACGTTTGTTTATTTGCTGTAAATGCTCATGTTGTTCTGTGCATGTACTTGAGATTTAAAGGTACAGTTCTGACAGTTTGTATTAAAGGACAAAACTGTATTACAAATAATAAATAAATATAAATATATTTAGACATTTTAAAACAAGAATTAGTAGAGTATAAAATTGTGTATGGCAGTGGTTCTCAACTGGTTTGGTCACGGGAACCCCATTTTTACATGGTCATCAAGCCGTGACCCAAATTTTTAGGAACTGTAATATAATTTTAGGAATTATAATTAATTTTTATTTATTTGTTAATATACACAAGTAGTGAAAGAAAACTCATGAGGAAAATCAGCAAGACTTACAAATAAACAATATTTTATTGCTGACATTTAACAAAATGTATCAAATTATAGAAATATTACAAAAAAAAAACGACAAACACTGTAAACAGTGGTTAGGGTAAGGAAAGGTTGTTACCATAAACAAAACTGAACTGTTAATAAAACATGAACACTGATCCTGTTGAACAGAACAAACCAGCAAATTGTAAAATGATTAAAACATCCATAACCATTTTTACATCAAATATGACAGCAATTATAAACATCTGTTTCACTTAACAGTAATTTGGGAAGATAATGAGATAACTGAGGATGTGCTTTACTGAGGAGTGATGGTAGACAGTGCTACCCGAAGATCGTGCTCTATATACAACCTGTTCCTTTGCTTGGAGTCAAGCTGCACCAAGGAAGAGAAGCCACTTTCATACAAATACGTAGTATGGGATGGGTTTTATCGCACTTCACTGAATTTCTTTTTCAGCGTCTTATCACATGAAAGCTCCACGAGCTGACTCTCTATGTTGCTCGGCAGCGTGACACTTTCCACGTCGATTCCAGAGGGATCGGTTGTCTTCCGTGCATTTCAAAATAAAAGTCCGGTATACGCAAAACAAGTTAAAAATGTAACTTTTGTTGTTTTTTTGACCACACAGTCCGCGACCCACTGAAAATGTTCCTGCGACCCACTTTTGGGTCGCGACCCACCAGTTGAGAAACACTGGTGTATGGGAAGCATCGACGATGCACCGTGATGCACCGAGATATCAAATTGAACCAAATTGATGGCATGATAATCGTAACCGAACCAAACCGTGAGACCAGTGTAGGTTCACAGCTCTAATGTCTGGGGTAAGATGAAGGAGGAGGCATTGAAGATGAATCCAAAGAATCTTGATGAACTATGGGAGTCCTGCAAGAATGCTTTCTTTGCCATTCCAAGTTATTTGAGTCATTGCAGAGATGTATGGATGCAGTCCTCCAAGCTCATAAACAATATAAATGTTTCCACTCCACCATAACTTAGTATTCTATACTATACATTATTTCTGTTAAGTGGCAAGACTTTTATCTAAGCAAAGCCAGAGCTTACTGTCTTAATTAAATCATTAAAAATCAAGGCATGATCATATTTTATTTTGGTATAATAAGCATAATCTAGAGGACTTTGCCTTTCATATTAGCCACTTCTGATACCAAATGATCAACTAGAAGTCAAGTTATTATTTGTTTTTCCTACATTTTTTAACTCATCTCCCTTTTTTACAACTGCTGATAACAAGACTGAATAATTCAAAAGGTTATTTATTCCAATTTGATGACTACTGTAAATAGTCTGTAATGAGTGTTTGTGGCCAATATTTTACTTTTATCTCAGAACTTCTGTAAAAGTAATAATTGTTATGCATCATAAATAATGAGACTATGTGGTTAAATATACTATATCAATTTTTCTTTTTCTTTTTTTTTAAACATAAGCATGTCTAGTGTGTTTTCTGTATCAGCAGCATTACAAACAGATCAATTTGTCAAAGGTTTAACAGACTTAAATGTGCAATCTTTGTCCTTCAGGAATACAATCACATGGGTTTTTAATTACAATATTTCAGTGGTGCGAAGCAATCATGCATAATATTGCAAAACACTTCATATGTGAAGGAGCAGATGAATTTAAGACCATTTCAAATGTTCATTCTGTCATCAAAATGTATTACACATATCATTATCACAGCAGCGTAAACTATCTTGCAGGGTTCATTCCCCCTCCTTTGATATTTGGTGCTGGGATTGACTCCACATGTCTTTTCTGGAGCGCCGAATGTGGGGTCAAAGGTGCCTGTCTGCTGTACGATAACGTGACCTACCGGCACCTGTACATCAGCATGGCCATCGTCCTCAAAATCATGGCGTTCCTCCTCTACACAACCACCTTGCATTGCTTGCGCAGAAACTACAAGAAATACATCAAAAACACTGAGGGCTACGTCACCCCCACAGACGTGTTCTCGTCCAGCATGAACCTGGACAGTCTCGGAAAGGACAGCAGTCAAAGTCAAGTCAACAGGACTAAATTTATATACAACCTGGAGGATCACGAGTGGTGCGAAAACATGGAGTCTGTTTTATAGTGAGTGAGTTCAAGCATCGTTTAACTGTTATTCCAGGACTGTTGTTGTTCAAACTCTTCTACTGGGTCCATCTTGTTTTTAGAAGTGCGTTCAAAGGTGTTTCTCCAGTGCCAGTAAACTGTTGTTGTAGTAGTTAGTTAAAGGCGTCTATGTCATTGCCTGACAACTGGATTGTTTAAATCCAGATAGCTGCACATTCGCTGACGTCAAACACAAATGCAGCCATGAAATGACTGTTTCTACATTTTATTTAACTTAAATAACTACACAACACCATCAGTCAAAGGTTGGAATAATTGTTGTCTTTTTTTGAAAGGTGTTATATGTCTGGGTCAGACCACACTATATATTTGGCAGTTGCAATAAGTCGGTTTATGTGATTTGGATTTCAATTTTTTTGTATCACAGACAAGAAATATGTCAGTTGTTCTGGAATTAAAACACTGCCATAAATATTCTGTGCATGAATTAAATCCATGCATGTGTAAGCCAAAGAAAACGGAACATAATTGTAATTTTGTATGAGGGTACAAGTCTTAAATCTGCATCAGATACGACATTTTCTTTGTCTGTTTGTGTACAACATAAAAATTGGTGAATAAAAATACAGTTGGTGTACTTTACATGAACGAAATGCAGTTTCACCACTGCTGAGCTGCAAACATGAAGACTTGACTATCAGTACATATCAAAGAGCGACACTCCACTGTCAAAATTACGTCACCACTGTCCCTAGCATTAAAAAACAGTGAGAGCCATTGATTGTAGTGCGCTTCTGTGATGAGATCTTAGTTATATTTAAATTACACTGTACTGTACATTTTAAGTCGTACACAAAAAGACAAAGAAACTGCTGTGTCTGTTCTAAATGTACACTTCTTAAAATTATGATGTACATTTTTAGAATTATTCTTGCATGGATTTGGTTTATGCACAAAATATTTATGACAGTGTTTTTATACCATAGATGTCAGACTACGCGTTCCCAACCATTCAACTCTTGCTGTAATTAACAATATGCCTGATGTCACTGGGAATGCAAGAACAAAAATATTGTGCACACCAGGACGATTTGCGTTCATATTGTGAGCGTTTTTTGTTTTGTTTTTTGCAACGTTCATACCTACGGGATTTTTCAATGTCGATGAGCAGAGTGAACATGCACAATCACTCCCTGGGGTTAGATGGCACTTCATGAAAAACAGAAATACCCTGGTACAAAAGAGGAAGCGGCACAACTTGAGGCTTCCGACACTCACATAAGAGAACATGTCTGCAGATGGATCCGCACCTGTACAGTCACTCATGGAAACATTTTCAAGACTTTCACACACCAGTCGACAAGTGCCACCATGTCTCGCCACATCTTCATTCATTCATTCATTCATTCATTTATTTTCCTTAGGCTTAGTCCCTTATTTAACAGGGGTCACCACAGCGGAATGAACCGCTAACTATTTTTTTTATTTTTACCAAATTCACCTATAGTGCGTGTCTTTAGACTGTGGTGGAAACCGGAGCACCTGGAGGGAATCCACACAACACAGGGAGAGCTTGCAAACTCCACACAGAAATGCTAACTGGTCTAGCCGGGACTCAAACCAGCGACCTTCTTGATGTGTGGCGACAGTGCTAACCACTCAGCCACCACACCGCCCTCGCCACATCTTTTAAAGTTCTAAAAATTGTTTTCCATGAGTCTATGCACACACTACATGCACTATTTGGTGCTTGTATGTGGCGAATAGAAAGCATCATAAAGCTTTAGCGCATCACATTGGCGCTTTTCCTCACCAAGATCACCGATTCTTTCCTTTCACCATGTTTGAAAGCCATTTTCGGAGGCTTCAACATTATAGTGACAAAGCGGTTGTTTGTCCTCCATTATGACATACTATGTGAAATAAAATAACTGATGCTTGTATTCACTTGTTTTTAAATTGCCATGTTCAACAAATCGCGGTCAGCTATATTAAATACAGAACGTGCCAAACCATTGTCAGTTTAACAATTCATTCATTCATTCATTCGTTTACCTTTGCCTTAGTCCCTTTATTCATCAGGGGTCGCCACAGCAGAATGAACCGCCAACTTATTCAAGTGATGTTTTACACAGCAGATGCCCTTCTAGCTGTAACCCTGTACTGGGAAACATCCATTTGACGTCGGTCAGTGCCAAAACGGAAAGTTACATATGATTTATTAATTCATTCATTCATTCATTTTCCTTCGGCTTAGTCCCTTTATTCATCAGGGGTCGCCACAGTGGAGTAAAGCGCCTGCTTATCCAGCATATGTTTTACACAGCGGATGCCCTTCCAGTTGCAAACCATCACTGGGAAACACCCAAACACTCTCACATTCACACACACATACATTATGGACAATTTAGCTTACCCAGTTCAGCTATACCGCATGTCTTTGGACTTTTGGGGGAAACCAGAGCACCTGGAGGAAACCCACGCAAACACGGGGAGAACTCACAAACTCCACACAGAAATGCCAACTGACCCAGCCGGGGCTGGAACCAGTGACCTTCTTGCTGTGAGGCGACTGAGCTAACCATTAAGCCACCATGTCGCCTCACGTACGATTTAATTTCATTGAAAACATTTTACTCAACTCAATATATTTTGCAATGATTCATTTATAATTTCTTTTCCATCCTCAGAGTCTTGATGATCTCAGAGTCGTCCTCAGGCGTTTCTGTTTTCGTATATTTCCATTTTCTACACACCTAATTTTGGCCACCTTTCATGGTGGATGCTTTTCCAGGTATTATGGTTTCCACAAAATATAAAGCAATACTACATCATAAACTTTATTTCCATACTCAATTCCATAATACATGTTGCAATAATACAAGACAAAATAATTACAATAAAGACTTTATAATATACATAACATGATACATGTTTCTGCTGCAGCAAATCCTCACATTAACATGATTTCTGAAGAATTTTTTGGCACTATTAATGAACTCTTTGCCAACAAAGCAATAAGTTCATTCATTTATTCATTCAGCTTAATCCCTTAATTCATCAGGGGTCGCCGCAGTGGAATGAACTGCCAACTAATCCAGCATATGTTTTACACAGCGGATGCCCTTCCAGCTGCAACCCAGCACTGGAAAACAGCCATACACACTCATTCACACACACACTATGGTCAATTCAGTTTATTCAATTCACCTATAGCCCATATCTTTGGACTGTGGGCGAAACTGGAGCACCCAGAGCAAACCCACGCCAATACGGGGAGAACATGCAAACTCCACACAGAAACGCCAACTGACCCAGCCCGGGCTCGAACCAGCGACTTCCTTTCTGTGAGGTGACAGTGCTAACCACTGAGCCACCGTGCTGCAGCCCAAAGCAATAAATATAACTTAAAAAATATAATATAGCTTGCAATAGTATTTAACAATAATACTAATTTATTTGATCAAATAAATGCAGCTTTGGTGAGCCTTGTTGATTAACATTTTAAAATTCATTCATTCATGCATTTTTGGCTTAGTCCCTTTATTTTTCAGGGGTCACCACAGCAGAATGAACCGCCAACTTGTCCAGCATATGTGTTACGCAGCAGATGCCCTTCCAGCTGCAACCCATCACTGGGAAACGTCTATACACACTCATTCACACAGATACACTATGGACAATTTAGCTAGCCCAATTCACCTATATCACGTCTTTGGACTTGTGGGGTGAAATCGGAGCACCCGAAGGAAACCAACACAATCACGGGGAGACATTTTAAAATTCCCATAATTATTCCAAACTTTTGACTGGAAGTGTGTATATACGACTAAAAAAACAAACTAGTTTAACATGCCATCTATCATTCAGCTGGTTGATGCTGTTCATGTTCTCGCTCTCCATCCCTGCCGGGTTTTATTATGGAGATCATTTTAGTACATCAATACTAATATATCATTCTACTGCAAATTATACTGCATTTTTTTTTACACACACACACACACACACACACACACACACACACACACACACACACACACACACACACACACACACACACACACACACACACACACACACACACACACATATATATATTTTTTTTAAAAATATCAATTATTTCTTGTAACTTTAAGAAATCTTTTTCTTTCTAAGTGCTTTTGGAAACATTTGCTTTTTTCTGCTGTTGTTAATTTATATTGGTTATTAAGGCCTAAAATGTCTTAATTTGTAAAGACTATTGATACTGTATATTATTAGCATCTTTATACATTTGTGCAATAGTGGGAGAGTGTATTTAAAAAAATCCAGAGAGGATTTTTTGTCCATTATGGATATATTTTTTCCTTGTCATTAGATTTTGTTTTGGATAATGAAGACAGAGAATTTCTATGAGTAGTTTTATTAATAAATGTAAGAATGCCTCTTTATTCAGATGACGATAATGGCATGTCTAGATTTTGGGGGATATTGCGATATAACTTACGACTGACATCAGAGGAGAAGTATTAGGAAAAAGGCCATTTCATTAAATGGCAGAAGAGCATTGTCATTCATAAGCAGCTCTCTCATCTCCGCAGAGCAAATAACTTTCTGGTGGTGATCAGGCTGGCCCTTGCTATTTATGAGCTGGATGGAGAATATGACATTTTATACCGTAATGATGTTGCATATCATGTGTGTTCCGGCTATGGATTTCGATTAAATGGTTTTATTTCACTTCACAGCAATAAGACATGGCACTGTGGGTTCTTCAGAAGTTCAGAAAGAGTGCTATGTTCAAAAGACACTGCGGGATGAAAAGTGTTCATGATGAGTTTCTGCTTTTCACATTATCTAAAGCTTCACAGCACATCCTTCTTATTTTACAGCCGTCACTGCGGGTAGAAATGTAAGCAGTGTACTTTTCATATCATTTTTTATGGCAAAGTATCTTTTATTTTATTCTGCAAATAAATTATTTTTCAGAAAATGTCAGATTTGGCTCTGTGGTTCTTTGTTTCAGCTCAACAATAAACCGACTAGTTTCAGTTATAAATGTTGAGGTCGTGCAGATCATTTTGAGGAAAGGAAGATAAACCATCATGTTTCAGCACACTGCTAGTATGGCCTTGCATTGCTACACTGTTAACCATTTTAGTAAATGACACATTAATAGGACAGTAATGCAGTATGTTACTGTAATTTTAAGTTGCATCATGAACATACAGTATATTTTACAGTAAAAATATGAAATACTTTAAATACACAACAAGGTAAATAGTGCTGTAAATGTAAATATAGTATTTTTTTCTGTAATTGATTTACAGTAAGCTACTGGTGGATTGAACTGTAATATGAACTGAATTTTACTGTAGGACAGATATGCAGTATGTTATTATATTTTGATGTTGCATTGAGAAAAGGATTATATTTTACTGTAAAGATATACAATAATGTAAATACATACACAACAAGGTAAATACTGCTGTAAATGTAAATATAGTATTTTTTTCTGTAACTGATTTACAGTAAGTTACTGGTGAACTGAACTGAATTTTACTGTAGGGCAGTTATGCAGTATCTTACTGTATTTTAAAGTTGCACTGTGAACATTACTGTATATTTTACAGTAAAAATATGCCATACTGTAAATACATACACAACGAGGTAAATACTGCTGTTAATGTAAATATGGTATTTTACTGTAATTGATTTACAGTAATCTACTCACGGATTGAACTGTAATATGAACTGAATTTTACTGTAGGACAGATATGCAGTATGTTATTGTATTTTGAATTTGCATTGAGAAAATGATTATATTTTACAGTAAAGATATACAATAAATGGCACCACGGCGGCCTAGTGGGTAGCACGTTCGCCTCACAGCAAGAAGGTCGCTGGTTCGATCCCCAGCTGGGCCAGTTGGCATTTCTGTGCGGAGTTTGCATGTTCTCCCTGTGGTTGCGTGGGTTTCCTCCGGGTGCTCCGGTTTCCCCCACAGTCCAAAGACATGTGGTATAGGTGAATTGGGTAAGCTAAATTGTCCGTAGTGTATGTGTGTAAATGAGAATGTATGGATGTTTCCCAGAGATGGGTTGTGGCTGGAAGGGCATCCGCTGCGTAAAACAAATGCTGGATAAGTTGGCGGTTCATTCCGCTGTGGCGACCCCGGATTAATAAAGGGACTAAGCCGAAAGGAAAATGAATGAATGAATGATATACAATAATGTAAATACATACACAACAATTTAAATACTGCTGTAAATGTAAATATAGTGTTTTTTTCTGTAACTGATTTACAGTAAGTTACTGGTGAACTGAACTAAATTTTACTGTAGGGCAGTTATGCAGTATCTTACTGTATTTTAAAGTTGCACTGTGAACATTACTGTATATTTTACAGTAAAAATATGCAATACTGTAAATACATACACAACAAGGTAAATACTTCTGTAAATGTAAGTATAGTATTTTTGCTGTAATTGATTTACAGTAAGTTACTGGCGGATTGAACTGTAATATGAACTGAATTTTACTGTAGGACAGATATGCAGTATCTTACAGTATTTGGAAGTTGCATTGAGAAAATGATTTTATTTTACAGTAAAGATATACAATACTGTAAATACATACACAGTAAGATAAATGGTGCTGTAAATGTAAATACAGTACTTTTGCTGTAATTGATTTAGGGTTAGTTACTGGTGAGCTGCTGCCAGTAAGTTACTGTAAATTCTGCAGGAAATTGTTAACACGTTATATGTTATTATGTTACTATCATGGACTTAGCATGTCAGTATAAAACAAGATGCTTCAATTCCAGTTTGTGGACTTAAATCAGGTTTTGTTTTGTTTATTAACATAACGGATATCCACACAGCAACATAAACGTGTATCCTGTCACATTTGCCGTGCAAAACAATGAAAAAAGCTCAATGTCTGCGCATGTGCACGTGAACAAATTTTATAACAACATTGTGTGTGATTCATAGTTGCAGAAAGGCTTGAACTAACTCGACAACAAATACATCAAGCAACACTTGGGAAAGTTCTTACTGCAGTAAAGGAAAATCTGCTTCATTCTTGTCTGTCACTGTGCTGTTTATCTACGTGAAGGCTATATGCATCAGAGCAATACAGACAATTCTCTATGGCTCTGACACATGTGAGAACGGTGGGTAGGGAGAACAAGCTGATTTGCATTAAAGGCACAGGCAACAAAAACAGCTACAATGTCGTAACCCTTGGAAGGTATAATAAATAATCTGATGGTTAATTTGTGCTGAAGCTTTACAGACACTGTCAGGGTTCTGCCACTCCTGTCTAGTTAATTCCTGTTTTTTGTGG